>CM076582.1:659982536-660220422 GCA_034641835.2 Pinus albicaulis | reverse complement strand
ATGAAGGAGTCGTTGTTGGAACACTTAATCCTACATGGGTAGGTGTGGAATGCGAAAAGTCACAATGGAGTCCAAGTGACCTTGGAATGAGAAACCAAGAGTCACACCATTGTACTATAAATGTACATCTTTGTATAATGGAAAATAAGAAAGCCTCACGCTTATCCTTCATTGTGTTGAGTCTCTTATGTGTGTGTGCTCATCTTCCTCATACACCATGTGTGTGCTTCAACATGGTGTTTAACAGTCGTGAACACGCGGGCAGTGTCACCATTTTCCATGCTTGGTCTCGGTGGTTCTCTTCCTTCTAATCCTGGTTCAACTACCATATCTTCATTGGAACCAACACTCCAAACTCCACTAGACAACGATTCACCATTTTGTAGTAGTGATTCGCCATTTGTATTGGTGATTCGCCATGATTTTACAAGATAATATAATCTCATGAGAGATTCGCCAAAAAATTATATATACATATTATATTATTAATAAAATCGCCTTCCATTTTTCCTATGTATCATGGGGATTTTCCCATTTATTATATATATAAATTTAGGGGGGTTCTTAAAATTTTCCCTGCAGAAGATTCCAGTTTCCAGCGAGTAGTGAGTACCATTGGAAAGACAGAGAGCAATTGCAAGTGTGACGCAGAGACTACGTGGGTGATGCAGTCACTGCATAGAGGCAACACAGATCAACTCAAGTCAGGTGCAGGTCAGTTCCGGAATCTCTTGGAAGTGTGAGATTTGTCTCACAAGACTTTATTGGTCAGATTTATCTATATGATTTTTCAGGATTGACAATCATAGATTTGTACTCAGAAAAAAATCACTGCATAATATTAAAACCCTCCGTTGTTGCACCAATTTTCACACATTGGGTTTTTCTGGGGACAATTGTCCAAAAATAATGGTGTCCATGTGTGTATACTTGTGCTAGTATTTCTTTATTGTTCTTTGTATTTCATTTTGATATTTATCACATCATTTGTTAAATAATTTGCTTCAATTAGGCAATAGAAGAAATTTAATTAGTTGCTATAGTAAGTCTTCGAGTAGCGGAAGTTTCACAAAAGGTAGAGAACACAGAGAGGATTTTTGCACTATAGCATCCCACAGGCCATAGAGATTACTTCTTTGTACCTACAACCTTATTTTCCAAAAAGAGAGAGAGAGTGAAGCATCCTCACCCTCCAGCTAGGTTTTCTCCCGAAAGGGTTTCCCATAGCATATTTTGTTTCTTATGTGTGTGTGTGAGCTTATTTTTTCGTTCTTTATTTTTTGCATAGTTTCCATTGGCATGCATTTACTAATTATAGTTGAATCTACATATTTCAAAGTTTAATAAAACTGCAATAGTGTAAAATTTTGATATTTCTAATACAATATGTTATAAGATTTATTGTGACAAACTACCCAATCGAATATCCACGGCAGTTTACGAATCATTTGGTATCAAAGAAAGTCTCTTTGGGTATTTTTTGGAGATTGTAAAGATCTAGATCGGTGGGGTAGAATATCGTAAAACCCTAATCATGGCCAACAAATCTGTAAACGAACCTCGTGATCCTGCAGTGGTGAGGTTTACGTTACTGGAACAACAAGTCACATATATCAACCGCAATGTAAGCCTCCTCATGTCGGCCTTGAATAACAATTTGGGCATATTTGGAGAAGATAGGGGTTCGAATGTAGAGGAAAAATCGAAACAGGGATCAGAAGATCAGGGAGAAACAGAGAATCAGTGGAAGAAAGAACCCAAAAAAGATCAACCCATTTCGAGTGTCGTGAACCAACGACAACACTTGTTTAAAATGGAAGCAAATGTCGATATCAAGTCATACCACGTCGAGATCGAGGCTTTGAAGTTGAATTATTGGTTGCGCCAACTAGAAGTTTATTTCAATGTACATCACATAAAGGGAAAAATATCTCATTTGCGCAGCTGAAATTAGAGGGTCACGCACTAACTTGGTGGGAGAGCCACACGAAAACCCTGAGGTTGGAGAGAGAACCTCCAGTGACTAAGTGGGAAGATTTCAAAACCTTCATTAAGTCACAGTTTTATCCCATTGGGTACGTGGAGGACCAGTGGATCCAGTGACATTACTTCATGCAAAACCCGAGCCAAAGTGTGCAGGAGTACACCATGAAATTCAAAATGATGGTTATAATGTTGGGTATATCTCCAAAGAACCTAGATGTACTCCTCAAGTATTTGGGGGGTCTGCACTGCCCTCTACATGAGCAAATGATGTTGTTCAAGCCCAAATCGGTGGACGATGCTTGTGTACCAAGGAATTTTTTAAGGATGGAAGTTTATCTTAAGGTTCAGAAACCTTGACGAATCTTACTAGTTCCTAATATGAAATTTGTAAAATGTTTAGAAATGTTTTTGTAAAAATATTTAGATTTATAATGATTTTATATTAGTTTATATAAAATTTTAGCGATTATTGAGGTAGTATAATTCTATACTTTAAAATGTGGGCGAATCATTTCTATAAAAAAAGGAAATTGGCAAATAATTTTTTTGGAAAAAACATGGAAAATTAGCCCACTTGCGAATATTAGCCCCTCAAATTTTCCCTGTTGTGTACATGCAAACATAGGCCTAAAGAGAGCACAATCAGTTGGATCGAAGCACAAGGAGCAATAGGATGCTTCTAAGGAGAGAAATAATAAACAAAAAGGGGGAAAATATAAAAAGACGGCAGCCACAACACACCAGGGCAAAGATCCTAACAACCACTGCAACATTGATGGCCATACATAGAAGTGTTGGAAATTGCATCCAGAGTTAAACCCGAAGAACAAGACATTAGGGGAATTTTGAGGTCTAAAATGGGCCTCCTAAGGAAAATGTACAATCAAAATTCACTTTATGAGAACCAATCACATTTTAAGCGATGACATCATCCCTAATGGTTGAGGTGGCATTGCTTGAGTTAAAAGTACTTACTTGTCACATTCTCAATGGTGGATAAAAAATCATGGTTAACCATGGTAGTGCTCTAAGTACTTTTAAAGTCATAAAGTAAAGTACTCATAATAAATGTCATTTCACATTTTTTGAATAAAATATTATTATTGTCATTTCATATTTTTTTTTAAAAACAATGCATATCCCTACACAATCTTCATGTATTTACACACTTTTCAATAAATATTATATTTGTATATTTTCAAATATTTATTTATAAATCAAATCAATTCAATATGTAATATAAAATTCATACATAAAACAAGATATTATATTATATTATATTATTTTTATATAATATATTAATTACATGTTATCATATAATTTAAACAATATAAATTTTAATTAATAGTATCTTCTATAATTAAGAATTTATATTATATTTTATTTTAAGTTATTTAAGTACAAAAGACAAGCATTGGTTGTACAATGATAATGATTTTTTCTTGAAAATCTCATTCTTATTTATAGTCATATCAATACAATTTTGTTATTAATTTTAGTTTAGTACATCTTTTGAATTGAATTTAACCATGGTTACATGGATTTTGGTGCAAAAAGTGAATTGCAAATTCATAAATATTATTTTATTGGTTTAGCTATTATTTTATTATTTCCTTAGGAAGCCCATTTTAGACCTCAAAATTCCCCTAATGAGAAGAATCTCATGGGCACATATTTGAGAAACCAAGTTGAAAGTAGCTCAGGCATGGATGAAAAGATCGTTTGTACATTAGTGTAGAAGGAGGTGAATCTGAGTAGCCTTCAACAAGAAGAAGAGAAAGAAATGACCAAACTCTTCCACATAAAGATATAGGCCAAGAAGATAAATAGTGATGCTCTATTTGACTCAAGATCACAGACAAATATCATTGCAGCAGAGCTTGTCAAGAAGTTTGGGTTGGAAGTTTGTGATCATCCAAACACATATCCATTGGGATGGGTAAATAAAGGTGCAGACCTAAAGGATGTAGAGCTAAATGTAACAAAACAATGGAAAATTAGATTTGTTATCAATGTTGATTGTATTAATGAAGTAGATCTGGATGTGGTTCACCTTGATGTATGTGGAGTCATGTTTGGGATTCCATACATATACATGTGTGATATTCATGGAACGCTAACCAATACCGACTCATCAAGGATGGAAAATCATTCAACATCAACGCACACAATAACAAGTCAAAATTTTCACTAGTAAGTTCCAACCAAACCAAGAAATTGATCAGTTCCAGCAAGAAGTGTGTTTTATTGTTTTTAAGAGAAAGTTACTCTGTAGAGGAGTCAATAAGAGGAATGGCATCCCTCGAGGGGTGTGCTAAGAAATAGAAACAACAACTATAGGAGTTGCTACAAGAATACAAAGATGTGCCTTGAAAGCCTAAAGGACTACCACCTAAGATAGAAGTGGAACATTATATCCAACTAATGTCGGACTCGCCTTGCCAAATATTGGGTTGTATAGGTAGTGTTTTATAGAAGCAAGTGAGGTGAAGACACAATTGCAACAGTCACTGGAATAGGGTGTTATTCAACCAAGTACATCACCATGTGGGTAACTGTAAATTTTTGTAGATGTTCTATGTTTGATGCAACTTTACTTTTTATCTCCAATATCAAACAACAATCACATAAACAAGAAAGTAAAATGTTGATAGAACATACCAGTAGATCGACAGAAGACAAACCAAAAATATACGAGTGTTGATGTGTTATGACGATCAACAGGATGCTTCAACCAGCAAAGTATCAATACGGTCAGCCAACCAGAAGTGTCACACAACCCTCTAGGACAGCAATATCAGTCAACCCAAAGTCAACGAAAGTCAACGTTGTCACAGTGAATGGTCAACGCAAAACAGCAACAGCAACAAGTCAACTCAGCCTGGTCAAAGTATTGGCATCTTCATCTGAGCATCACAACATGGAGTTTGGACCTAGTTGTCCAAAATTAACAGTCACACGTCATCATTGTGCCGAAGAAGGATGGAATTTAGCAAATGTGTATAGATTACAGGCGTTGAACAAAATCACGCTCAAGAACAAATACCCCCTACCCAAGATAGATGGTATGTTAGATCAGTTGCAGTGAGCAAAATACTTCACCAAGATGGACTTAAAGTCTAGATATCACCAAGTTCGAGTCAAATAAGAAGATACATGGAAGACCGCCTTCAAAACATCGTTTGCATGACTGCTTAGTCATGCCATTTGGCCTAAGTAATGCACCAGCTACGTAAAGAGATTAATGAATGACGCAAGTGTTGTAAACATTGAAGGAGCACCAACTGCTAGCAAATCTCAAGAAGTGCAATTTTGTGTAGCAATCTTTAGTGTATCTGAGGTACATGATCGGTGGAGGAGCTAAAGATAGATCCTTCCAAGATGGAGGCCATCATGAAATGGTCGGTGCCTACTAATGTTTCTAAGGTCAGGAGTTTCATTAGGGAAGCACAGTACCTGAGGAAATTCATAGCTATGTTTTCATCGGTAATAGCAGTGCCCCACGCCATAACAGAGTTGCAAGAGTTTACAGTGGGGAAAAGGTCGGCAGAGGGCTTTCGAAGAGCTAAAGAAGAATACAATTCAAGCACTAGTTCTGGCATTACCAAACTTGCAATGGCCTTTCGAAGTGGAGACAAATGTGAGTGGATATGTTATGGGAGTTGTCTTGATGCAGGAAGGCAGGCATGCATGTTACCATTCTGAAATTTTTCATAGAGCAATTCTTAACTACCCTAACCTATGACAAGGAGCTCTATGCCATGGTGCAAGCTATGAAGAACTCTAAGCACTCTTTGATGGGAAAGGAGACAGTGATCCACATAGATCACCAATCGTTACAGTACTTGTAAGCCCAAAGTAAGCTACAGTAGACCAAACATTACAAGTGGATGGGGTTTTTACAACAATTTCATTTGGTAATGAGGTATAAGAATGAAAGCAAAAACCAGTTGGCTAACATGCTTTCAAGGCCAGCCACATCAAAGATTACAGCTTTGGGGACTCTTAAGCACATGGCGCCATCAACATGTGATGCATACAGAGAGGCATATTCAAAGAATGAGGACTTCAAGGAGGTGTATCAGCAGTCGCAGAGTCAGAGTCGTGCACGATGGTGATAGCACCATTGACTACCATCTCTAGGATGGGTTACTCAACGTGCTGGATAAGTTGTGCTCCTAAAGGTGAGATATTGCAGTTGATTAGAGAGACTCGCACCTCCAAAGTTGCAGGGCACTTTAGTGTAGGGAAGATCGTGGCTAACTTGCAAAGGTATGTGTATTGGCCCAAGATGCAAGAGCTGGTAGCTAGGTTCATAAGAGGATGCATGCTTTGTTGTACCAACAACCCTAGTAACAGGGAATGGGGTTTATATCATCCCTCCCTTGTATCTACTCATCCTTGGGAAACCATTTCCATCTATTTTGTGGGAGGTTTATCGACAACCAAGAAGGCACATGACTACTTGTTTGTGGTAGTTGACAAGTTCAGAAAAATGTGTCTTATGATGCCATGTAAAAACACCATCAACGAGCAAGAAGCGGCAAACTTGTTCTTTGGACAACTCTGGGTACACTTTGGAATACCAAGGAGAATCATTTCAAACAGAGATGCAAGATTTCTCAGTGAATTCTGGACTACATTGTGAGAGAAGATGGGCACAAAGTTGAAGAGATCTACAATGTTCCATCCACAAAGAAATGGGCAGACAGAAGTAGTCAACGAGACTTTGGTGCAGCTTTTGAGGGTATACAACCAAAAGCATCCGAGAACCTAGGATGAAAATATGGTATATATATGACATTCTTACAACATAGCAGTCCACGCTTCGACAAGGAAGTCCTCATTTGAAACTTCTTGTGGATATTTTCCACCTTCACCTTTGGATATTGCATATGGGCAGCAAAGAGTGAGGGAAGATCTTGCAGTAGATACTTTGAGGGCTAAAAATTTTATAGAGAAGATCACGCAGATCCATCTATAGGCAATGTCACATGGTTCGGGTTCGAATTCGGGTTCGACAATGATTAGGTTCGGTTCGAGTTCAATTTTTTTGATGGGGTTCGAATAAGGTTTGCCATTAGGTTCGTCTGTATATATTTTCTATATGTATAGATATATTAACTTGAAAATGAAATATAGGATAAAATTCTAAGAAATCAACATCAATTAAAAAAAAGTTATCACGAACATGGAAACTACAAGGATAGATTACAACCTTGAGTTGTGACACGAGGTTATGAATTTTGATCTATGGACTTGGTTAATGGCCATGAGGTTCGTCGAACCTCAAAATATTTTTAAGGTTCGCCAAAATTCGAACCTCAAGGTTGAAGTTCGACGAACCATGTGACATAGCCTATAGGTACAAGAAACCCTACAGAAGTCGCAGGAGAAATATAAGGTCAGGCATGATTAAAACAGAACAGAGTAGTCATTCAAGGCGAGAGACAAAGTATATTTACAGTAAACAAGGAGAGGTTGCAGGGGCCTCGTAAGAAAATAAAGGCTCTGAGGTACTATCCCTTTGAGATACTAGAAAAGGTGGGTGATAATGTCTATCGACTCAATTTACCACCATATATGTGCATTTACTCAGTTATGAATGTAGATAATTTGAAACTCTATGAGCCTTCCATGCTAGATCAAGAAGAGGAACAGGTCCTATATTTTGTGGAGGATTTGGCACTAGATGCTCAGACAGAGTTAACAAAAGATACACTTTTGTGGAAGATGTCTAGAACTACAAGACAGTGATAGCATAACCATTGGCAGATTGGGTTGAAGGGAGTGCTTTCACACAAAGCTAAATGGTAGACCGGAGAGGTGGAGACAAAATTTACTCACCTCATTCAATAGAAGCTTTTCGGAACCAAAAGCCTCCCAAAATGAGGTGTGATCCGGATTGGATCATTATATTGTTTTTCATCCATCTCAATGCATTTGGAGTGGAAAGAATGGAAGAATCGGCTCACAAGACCATTTTTACCAACGGGTCCCAGTTTGGCAAAACGTGGTCTGAAACCTTCCATTACATGTTGTTCTACACACAGAGATATTTCCAACGACACATGAAGCGCATCAATCAGAGTTTGTATGCAAAAGTTATGTCATTCAAAAGTTGACCTTCACGTTTTCACACCTATAGGTCAGGAGGATGTCGTGTTAGCCCCCATTAATCATGGAAAATGAGCTACCCACATGTTTATGATGTAAAAGACTCTAGAAGAGTCTATATTGTAACTCTAGTTAAGAGTTGATGTAGTCAAAACTAACCACTAGTAGTCTATCGAGTTGTGTAATAATCGAACCACTAGGAGGAATAGGCATTCCATTCTTTTGAGAGCATTTTGTTCCATAGTTGAGCAAAGATAGCCAAGAGAGATAAGAGGTAGAGCTCACACAGAAGATATGTGCATTGTCGCAACCCACAAGGCACAAACATTACTTACAGACAGAGAAAGAGAGCGAAGCAGCCTCACCTTTCAACTGGGTTTTCTTCCGAAAGGGTTTCCCAAAGCATATTTTGTCTTGTGTGTGTGAGCTTATTTTGTCGTTCTCTATTTTTCTACATAATTTCCATTGGCATGCATTCACTAACTATAGTTGAATCTACAAATTTTAAAGTTCAATAAAATTGTAATAGTGTAAAATTTTCAGATTTCTAATATAATATTATCAGATATGTTATGACGAATTGTCCAGTGGAATACCCACGACAATTTACAACTCATGCATTCTAAGGAATGGTTTAATTCATGTGTGATTAATGAAGAATGGCTAATCTTTGTGTCTATTTCTGAGCTTAAGTTCATTTTAATAGCCAAGGATAGGAGATGACTAAATCCTTGTTGTTGATTGAATTCTCGTATTAAAACAACTTGTAATAATAGGCTTTGTTAAAAGAAATTGCATTTCTTTTAACGTGTATATATTGGTGTTGATTGGGATGGGTTGAATGCCATGCAAACCTAGGAGAAATAGGCTTGGGCCAAGCATTGTGAGTCCTCGGCAAAGTAGCACGAATATGTGTGTGTATGTGTGTGAGCGCGCGCACACGCCTTAAGCTCAGGAGGGATAGATCTGTTGACTAAGTGTCAAAGTCATCTTGGTATGAATGATCACATGTATAAACATATATGGGAAGCTCGAGGAAGAGCATAAACAACTAAGTGTTGAGGGCGGTTTGGCCAACTATGTGTGTGTGTGTGTGTGTGTGTGTGCACGCACACGCGTGTGCGACATATAATAGTGTTTGAGGCGGACATGCCAAGAGACTGAAACATTTCTGGTAAGTGACAACAATGGCATCGTCTCAAGACCTCGAGAGGTTTGTGGAGAGCGCACAGTAAGCCGAGGGCAAGATGACGAGGGCCTAGTCGAAAATCCCTCTAGTCAATTAACGGGGACATGTTTGTCGCGTCTCGCAAGAATATGAGGTGGTGAGATTATGGGAGGGCCAAAACTTTGATAAAGGACCCCACCCCCCCTTCTCTTTGTACCTTGTGGGGTTACTCTCCTCTCTTTTCATCGATCTAGCTTAGTTGAATGCTTGTTGTTTGATTTAGGGCATGGAACCAAGACTAGAACTACGATAGAGGACCCCTGCACCCCACCCAACCCTATGTGACGCTAGTGAGGGGGAGGGGGGCTCCTTGTTTTAATCTAAGTCATTGGTCATGCTGCCAGATGTAGGTCGTTGATTGGCCAAGGGGGTATGACATATATATATATATATATATATATATATATATATATATATATATATATATATATATATATATATCGGCCACGTAACTGATTGAATTATAATGTTAAGTATTAACTTGCAAGGCTAACGAGGTTGACAAGTCGGGTTTATCGGATGGTGATGTGGAAATGCCACATAGATAGGCATGGTGACATGGACCTTCCCTGATAAATGGAGGGTTGCCACGTGGACCCGACTTTAAACGGCCATATCTTGTGATCCAAATGTCAGTTTTTGAAAAAAATTATGTCATTGACATGTCATACACAATGGCGACGTTTATTTTAAGTTTCGAGGAGTTTGAAAATGATGAAATTTTAAGAGCCCATTTCCATGACAGGACTTTGGAAGTCGAGTCGATGATAGTAATGCCTTATTTTGCAATTAAGATGGTCTATGTGGTGGAAGGGGGTGTAACGGACAAGTAGTAGAGCAGGGATTTCAACACTGGACCTCTAGAGATGAGTGGAACACTAGCACAATGAATGTGAATATGGTTGTGTTGCATTAGAGGAAATTTCAACCTAAAAGTACCCATGAAATTTGGCATGTAATTTCCATATCATAAATGTAAACCAATCAAAATCTTTTAAATTTAAAAGAGGTAGGTAAATATTTTGGAGAAAAATTTTGTTGGGAACTAATGGTTAATGATTCCCACCACAAACTCTCTTAGGGCCAAGCCCACAATGATGACCCAAATCCTGCTACTTCAATCTTCTGCGTGACTTATAATGGTTATGCTTATGACTAGTGCTCCCCTCAACACAAACTTCGATTTTCTAATACTTAGCCTTATGCCAATGATACCATTTCTAGATGTTAGGAATTTTACATGTTTATACCCTACTTTGATTTGTTTTTTTGCCAATTTAAAGATGACAATTGTTAATGCCTTCTTTATAATGACCCCTTGGTTGCATTTATCTTTTGCCACCAATTTTTATGTAAATTGTTAGTTGTGCATATTGTTATATTATTTGGAATGTAAGAATCATTTTTACAAGAAGGAACAAATAAATAATTTCTATGTGAGATGCATATTAAAAATGACTTGAGGAATTACCGAGAGACCATATTGAAACAAGAGTACTAGGAAGCAGCAAATTAAATCAAAGAACACTCAAAATTACAATTAAAAAAAATATCATACTCTCCACCTTGAACTATCTTCTTTGATCTGATGTAGCAATTTTTTTAGCTCTTCAATGTCACCATGAACAACTTGTTTACGTGAATAATATTTACACCAGCGAAATTTCTCAAAGCAAAAATCCCAACCCACAATAGATAGGGGATGCAAGAAGAAGCTCTTCTTCGGAATATCTCCAAGAAGTGGATAGACATGCAATTGTGCTGCATGTGTATAGTTCCTCAAAGCCGTTGTGTAATATAGATAAGGAAAAATCTGCAGTTGAAACAATCATTAGAAGTAACCAAAATAGAAAAACAAATCCATACAATGTCTGCAGGCCTGCATAGACTAAAAACTATCAAATGATACAAATTTGTAAATCTGAATAGGATATTGAATTTAGTGTACTCGAACAGAAAAGATAAAAATGTAGAAATAAAAGAAAGACCTCTTACCTCGATCACAACAGCCCCTTTGCGAGCAAAAAGAAGGTTAACATTTTGTGAACCATGCGGAACAACTAACAGGTCCTCTTCTGCAACTTCACGCACCTGCCCAAACATAAACCAGAACGCAAATTTAAGCAATGGTACCAGAGCCCAACACAGAAATCTTCACAAAGGTTTGTTTACAACAAATTTCTGAAGCTGGCTGCTTCTATGGAGGTATCCCTCTTTGCCTGGGGCATCATACATTACACAAACCTTCACATCCACCTGCCTGATACCAGCTGGTGGGTGACCCCTCACTCACGGATGGAGTGAGAAAAGGAGGGCATAATTTTTATAAATTGTTTTCAACAGTGATAATGTCTTCCCAAATATTAGTAGCTAACAGTTGATACATCAGAACTATAACCACACAATGCACGATCAGAGAAAATTACTGGAAGCAATAAAAGCACAGACGGTACAGAAAAAAGAAATGTTGTAGAAATTCATAACATTTGACATATTCTCAAAATAGCCCACCATCTTTCAGCATTTTTTTACGATGGGTTTCAATTTTTTAACAAAAAAGAAATAGCATTTTGCTGCGTTTGAAACTAGACTTGCGACTTTCTGTTTTATACCTACGAAAATCAACTTCAACGACTCTTAAAATTACTCTGCCTGTACTTTTTCTTTTAAACCCAGTCTTCAAGCACGTTTCTAGGTGTAGATCTAAAACTAGAATTGACCAACCTTAAAGTTGTTCATTCTGTTCAAAACTTCTTTCCCTTTTACTCTTAAAATTTGGATTTCGTTCAGTTTTAGCCTTCTCTTTTTCATTTATGCTGTGCACTAGCACTGTACTGAGATTCATGTCTCCCTATTTCGTAGCTTTGATATACTCTAAGCTACACACACAGGCAATCTGTCCCCATCTGATACCAGTCTAAGGAATAGTAACTTGTCTCCACACACAACAAAGGCAGCACATGGGAAGGCATAAGCACATACATGCAGAAAGAAGCATTAACATGTTCACATTCATCAAGAAAGGATTTATCATTGACAGTCTTAGATGTCGGACAAATATTCATGCAATGCAGTAAATGTCCTATTGTAGATTCTTGGGAACTCTTATGCATCATGTATATGGATAACAACAAAAAATCGAAATTAAATCCACAAGGACCCTGAAGAGAAGAACCAAGTTACAATTCAAAGTACAGTAGCAGATTGCTGAGCATCCTGGAGGAAACAGAGCTAACTTTGGCATAGGCTTGAGAATGGAGGCATGACCTTCAGGCTATGGTACCTATTACCCACCAAAAAGTGGGTAACCATAAGAAAAAAAATTCTCCTCCTTGGACAGCCAGCCAGCCAACAGCCCTATTGATCAGAACTTGACATGATGCCATGGACCCTCCACAGATATGCTCTGGTCAATTTCCTCTCTCCCATCCGGCATTCCTTCTTTAAGGCCCAGGTGGGTCATCCATTGGTAGGTACTTTTACCATTTTGTAATCATGTGCTTTCGCATATTGTTTTGGGGCACACTAATATGATTTGAGGGGTGATCTGGAGAATTGACCGATCTTGACCGTATTCTTGTTCCCTCACATCACCTGGTTGGTTAATCTTTGATCCTAGTCCAATGGGACCTCCTCCGAGGCCTTAGGGTGCACTATTGGAGAGGCTCTGGTTGAGGTAGTGTGCCCATGATATTCCATACCACTTCCACCATTCCCACTATTCCATATCCATATTTCGGGTTGTTGGTCATTGGTCATTGTGATTGGCACTTTATCATCCTCATCCTTGGGTCTGAGCCAAAAAATATTGTCCCACATGTGCTTGTTATGGGGCACACTAATATGAATTGAGGGGTGATCTGGAGAATCGACTAATCTTGACCATATTCTTGTTCCCTCACTTCACCTGGTTGGTTAATCTCTGATCCTAGTCCAGTGGGACCTCCGCTGAGGCCTTCGGGTGCGCTATTGGAGAGGCTCTGGTAGAGGTAGTGTTCCCATGCTATTCCATACCACTTTCCACCATTCCCACTATTCGATATCCATATTTCGAGTTGTTGGTCATTGGTCGTAACGATTGGCACTTTATTGTTGAAATTTCAACTCCCACACCGGTTATCAATGTTCCTTATCACTCCATGCATATAGTTTTAAATCTGAACATGACATAAATACTAAAATCTTGAAATAGCTGAAATTTCTGAAAACACAAATTTGGAGATTTTTGCAACTGCTGAAAATGCAGAAATAAAACACAGGAAAAATATGACAACCACACAGAAAATAACACAGTGATTTTTGGTCAATGTGACCCTGGAAAACCCCCTACAACTCTTGAGGAAAACCAGTTTGAGATCTCTTCTTTATTTCTAAAAATGTTGTTACATAGAAACTGAAAAACACAGTAAAATCCCAACAACCACAAATACATACTTATCTCGATTTTCGTGCTTGAACTCCGCCTCCGAAAATGTGTCAATCAGCAAACAGTCAAAACAGAAAATTTACAGCAAGAGATACCAGCGTTAAATGTTGTACGGTCTCCTAGAAATCCATGCCCAGAAATTCTATACTGTTGTACGGACTGTACGGAATTTACAATAGTCACTTCAGCCTCAAAATCTGTGCCCACTCAGCCTCGGAATGCATGTTGCTTGCTGCTGTTCCTTCCCCTCGAAATCTGCGCTGTACGGACCTCGGAATTCATGCCCACTGCTGTTGTACAGAATCTGCCTTGGTAAATGTGCCCAATAAATGTTGTTGTACGGACTGTTGAAATAGCTCCTTGGGATGTGTGCCAAAGATGCTGCTCTCCTTCAACTTCTTACTGCTCAGAAAATTTTCTCCTTGCTCTCCTTCTCTTTCTCTCAATAGCTCATGAAAGACTGAATTGATGTTTTCCTCTTCTCCTCTCCTTTTACCCTGAACGACCTTTTGGATAACTCTAAGATCTAATGGTTGAGATTCATTTAGATCTAGAGATGAGAATAAATGTGCATTTAATTTTCACTTTCTATTTTTTAAACTCACCCACTTAAATAAAGACCCACCTAGCCTTTTATTTCCAGTCACTTTTTCACTTTCTAATTTTTCATTGACTTTAATAAAGTCACTTTAAAATTAAAATGTAACTTTATCACTTATAAAGTCACTTTAGCAGAAAAGTACAAATACATTTGGACATTTTTCCCTATGCCAAAGATCAAAGCCTTAGAGAACCACTTGTCCTCTGGTACCCAAATTTTAACACTCCCTCTTACCGAGGAAAGTGTTCCTCACCACTCCCATCTTGTCTCTGAAGTAGACATGCTTACCCCGTGGTAAGGCTTTGGTGAAAATATCTGCTACCTGCTCATTTGTGGAAACATACTCAAGCTTTATAGCTCCCTTCTAGACATAATCTCTAATGAAGTGATATTTGATCCCGATATGCTTTGACCTGTCATGAAAAACTGGGTTCTCCGTGAGTTTTATGCAACTCTGATTATCAAAGTAAATCACTGAAGGTCTCAATGCATGACCAAATAGACCAAACAATATCTTACAAAGCCATATGGCCTCACAACTAGCCAAACTAGCATCCATATACTCTGCTTCTGCTGAGCTCAATGCAACTGACAGTTGTTTCCGGATGAACCACGACACAACTGCCGAACCCAACCCAACCCAACCCAAAACAACACCCTGAAGTACTCTTCCTATCAGAAGCACAACCTGCAAAATCTAAATTAGTGTACCCTGCCAGTCTCACTCCATCTCCCTGTCTATAATCCAGACCAAAATCCACTGTCCCCTGCAAGTAACAAAGAATGTGTTTTGCAGCCACCCAGTGCACTCTCCTGGGCTCACACATGAACTGACTCATCGTGTTAACTGCAAAACATATATCTAGTCAAGTGTTGACCAAATACATCAATGAACCAATCAGTTGTCTGTACAAAGTAGGATCCACCAACTCAGAATCTGAAGCGTGAAGCTTCTTCCAGTTAGTGATCATAGGTGTAGACATGGGTTTGCAATCCTCCATGTGAAATCTGCTAAGAATGTCCACAATATACTTCCCCTATCCCAGGAAGAAATGCCCCTCCTCCTGCCACACCTCCAATCCCAAAAAGTAACGCATCAAGACGATATCCTTCATCCCGAACTCTGAAGCAAGATCTCTCTTGCAACCCTCAATGAGTCTCTCTACACCTTTAATGACCAAGTCATCCACATACAACACCAAAATGAGAGACTCCTCACCTACCACAATGAAGTATAGGTTCGGATCAACATCACTCTTTGTGAAACCCAACTCCTGCAAGTATGTATCAATCCTCGAGTACCAAGCTCTATGAGCTTGCTTCAGGCAATAGAGTGCCTTTTTCAATATACATACATGGGACTCCTTCCCATGCACCTCAAAGCCTTGCGGCTGCTCAATATAAACCTCCACCTGAATGAAGCCATTGAGAAAGGTTGTCTTCACATCCATCTAGTGGATCTTCCAACCCATCTACACTATTATCGATATAATGGAGCGAATGGATGTATACCGCGCTACGGGAGCGAAGGTCTCCTCATAGTCAACTCCCTCTACCTGTGAGAACCCTCTCGCCACAAACCGAGCCTTGAACTTCTCGATACTGCCATCTGCAGCATGCTTTATCTTGTAAAGCCATCTGGAAGTAACCACTGATTTACCTTCAGACCTCGGCACTACCTCCCAAACATCGTTCTTCATAATAGAAGAATATTCCTCCTGCATGGCCTCTCTCCAGACCTGGTGGCTAGCTGCCTCCTCATAGCTAGAAGGCTCGGAGTCAACAATTCTAGTTACCAATGCCATGTAACTACATAACCGCTCAGCTGGTTTACTCTCTCTAACCTGTCTCTTTGGCCCAGCAACAGATGTGCCCTCACACAAGGTGTCTTGAAGCCACTTGGGCTTCCTCTTCCCTGAGCACACTTCTCCCACCAAGTGAAAGAATCCTCATCAACAGGCCTCATGCCTAAACCTATGCCTGTAGATGCTGAAGTACCGTGCGAACTTTCCATCAGTGGAGTACCCTATGAACTGCTCTGTGGATTGCCCAAAGCACCACCCAACTGACTCCGAGAGCCACTGCTCACTGATGGACCTGACACTGTAATTGATGTACCTCCTGATCCCTGACCACTGAATCCCTGTGACTGACTCAGTTGCTCCTAAGGGTCTGGTGAATCCAGATAACTCCCCTGACCTCTTGAACGCTCTCCCCTCCTCGAACTTCACATCCTGCCTAACAACAGCTTTCCTCTTCCTAGGAATATAAATCCAATAAGCTTTCGAGGTATCGTTATTGTTGTAAAATGTAACTAGGTCGTTCTTCATGTTGACTATGCAATTATGAAAAGAATGAGACAAAGATAATAAAATGTATTTTGTTGTACTTGCTTCATGGGTTTCATGAGCAAGATTTTATAGACTTCTTCTTGATGTCTATTAGGTTCTTGTCTTCTAGATATAAATAGGATTAAGTGTCAAAATCATGAAGGATCCAGTTCAGATGGATATGCTACAAGACCTTGTAAAGAAGCTCTCAACAGCCCTCCAGAAGTGTTGGAAGACAAGCTTCAAATAAGGCAAAAACAACCTACCACAATATTGGAATATATGTGAAGTAATATCTCATAAAATGCCGGAGAAGATAAACTACAAGTCAGCCTAAATATCAGTTGAATGGTCGGCCTAATAGTTGGATCAAGTCACCTATATATATGACTGTCCTGCGGCTCATTTGGAGGACAAGAAAAATTCGGATAAGTTCTGTGAATAAATAAAAGTGCAGATTTGAAGGTTAATCGAAGTGCTGAAGGATAAATCGAAATATTGAAGGCGTTGAAGGTTAATTACTGAAGGTTAAAATCGAAGTACTGAAGGACTGAAGGTTAATACGAAGAATTGAAGGTTAAGGCAAAGTGCTGAAGGTTAATGCGTAATACAGTACAGGACTGAAGTTAACAAAGAGATAGTATTTTATGCGGACTAAACAGCAAGAAAGGAAATTGAATAAAGTATAAAGGTACAAACTGAGTTATGGACAAGTGCAGGAAAGTATTAGCTCAAGGTTGTTGATTTGAAGAAAAAGTTTATTAAAGATAAGACAGTCATCTTAAGAAAAAAGAGGCAACAAGCATTTTGATAATTGACTTGATGAAAGATTAACTAAAATAAAAGAAGAAGAAGACATAAGTATCACAAGTAAGGTCACAAGTAATTATCAAAGAAGAGAATCTGTTTTAATCACCAGCCCTCAAAATTCTCAACATGGTATCAGAGCTAAGGTAACAGTTAAGGAAGGGCATCTAAGAGACACTTACGGATCAGATTTCAAAAACATCTAAGCAAGTCAAAGGAGGATTCTCTGAAATTTCGAGAAGCAATCACAATCTGAATAACACAGTCAACAGTTCGGATCATCTCAGGCTCATTTCAAGAGTATTTTGACAACCTCAGTTCAGTAGTCTAACTACCATACTTCTCAGCATACCTGGTGCAGTTCAGAGTGATACTTCAGATCTGGTATTATCTACATCAACACTACTATAATCACCCTCTTTGATACTATATGTTGTTACATGATTCAGTGTTGCTATAGTTAAGATGATTCTTGTACAAACACCGCAATCTTGGAGAACTCATAGTGCAACCACAATAATATAGTGCTATCTTAAAAGAACGATTTCAGTACCAAAATGAGACCTCAGGTTCATGACAGAAATAGCACAAGACATAGACAACCAAAAGAAGGCATTATCATCATTACAACAAGGATCTAATCCTTACCCTTGAAGAAGATCATCCAACGAGAAAGCACTAACACATATTTTCTCCACCGCCATCAAAGAAATCAAGCTGAAGACTTTATCTTCACTTATCAAGTATCTTTCATTCTATAATCAAATCTGGTTAAAAGACTTTGTTTTTGCAGGGAGATCTATAAGCTGGTTGGGTTACCAAGAATCCTTGAATGAGGAGGATAGTCACAGTCCTCGAAGAAAGTAAAGTCATGAAAAGCCAATGAAGGATTGGAGACATCAAGAGAATATAAGATGAGTTGAAAGAACTATTCTATGCAATAAATAAGATGGAAAAAGACAAATCAAGGGCAAAAATATTGAAGGATAAAAGACTCAAACATTTGCAGAAGGAAAAGAAAAGTTTAAGAAAAGTGGAAGACTTATGGACATTACAAGAAAGATGGTCCTAAAGGGACAATCTCAATAGGAGAAAGAAAGGAAGCTCATATCACTGAAAAGGATGGAGGAAGCTGAAGAAAAGAAGTTAAAGGAAAATCACGCAAACTTATGAATAAGGAATTGATTTCTGTTGGTTATATGCAATGTAGCATCCTGATCGAAGCATGGCAGGAGCTCCTGGTGAATCAGCTCCAGGAAAACCTCTTCGACAAACTTTACTAATAGAAAGTAGTCAACAAGAGCAAGGGTCATCATAGAAACATACTTCTGGGATGTGATGACATATTGATGAAACAAGCCAAGGGAATGAAGCTCTTCATTCTTAAAAATCGCTACAGGATGACTCAAGGGAAAAAGGTATGAGGTATGTATATATTTATACGCTGACATTGGATGCTGTGATGTCATGTATATGGTTGCAGGTAATGAACCTCTGTATTTAAAAGTATGATATATGGAGGAGTATCTCTCAGTGCACGGACAGATGAAATCAACATAATATGTCCTCATGGAATATGAGGTGGTTGTATATGAACAAGAAACCAGAAAGGTTATAAGTTCCTGGGAATAAACAATGTGCAGAGAGGAAGAGATCATGACATGCAACCATGTCAAAAGGTTGTTATCATCCGGAGACCAAGAAGATGTGACTAAAAGATCTCCTAGGAAGATATGTAGACTCTAACGAAAGTCTAGTAAAGATGAAGACCCGTGGAAAAACCATATCATTAGGAGATGTGTCAATCAGTATGAAGGATGTTGATGCCTACAGGAAGATGTCATGGGCAAGGTAACTTTAGCTAATATGAATATGTTTATCTGGATGAATTTGTGCAGGGCTGCTAACATGAGAAAGGATGTATGATCCTTGGAAATGACTCAAAGGAAAGCAACATAGCATAACAATGGACCAGATAAAGGAAGGATGATGAATCACTCTCTAATAGACTGACATGACTCAGGATGGAAGTGATGGATGATCTGTGCCCTATGAAGCTAAAAGTCGGAGATTCCTCTGTAATGAATGAATAATGTAAATAAATGATAAATTAGTTAATTAGTAATTAGGCTGAAAGGTCATGTCTAATAAGACATGACCTTTCGTGAAGAGGCACCTGCGCAGGTATATAAGCAGGCCTCACTTGTAAATTTCAAGCATCTATCTCATATCTTTTATAATATAATATTTGTATCCTCATGGATATCTTTGTATTCCAAGTGTTCTGGATTATTTTAACTTGAAAAGGAACTTTGTTCGCTTCATTTGGTATCAGAGAAGTTCGATCTTTTGGCCGCTAATTGCTACACAGAGCTACGCTTCTCAGTCCAGGGCTTTGGCCATCAAAAATTCGTCAACATTGTTGTCGTCGAAGCGTTTCGCTACCAGTCTTGGAGTTTCTCCATTTTCACCAGTAGGCCTGTAGCCAAAATTAAAAATTTGAAGAAAAAAAAGGGAAATTTTTGAAAAAAAGAAGAGCAAAAGAAACATATATATATATATATATATATATATATATATATATATAAGTAAAACAAAAAAAACAAAAAAAAGTCAAAAAAAAGAGATATATATAAAGAAGTACATATACGTACATACCAAGACAATTTAAGAAATAAGGAAGAGTAGGTAAGGTTATTTTGATTATTCTTTCAGTGGTTTACAAGCTCGTGGTTTTGGAAGCCCATGGTAATTGCCCATGGTATTTGCAAGGTAAAATAAGAAGTAAAAGAATAAAAAATCTCTGTGTGAATGGTAAGTTTACTTTTACGTGGAGAACATTAACCGAGTCAAATACACATAAGTGGACATATATTTTATAGGTGAATATATGTGAATAGCCACGTTTCACTAGTGTTGTAACCTTTCAACAAAAAAAGCGTTAAAAAAAATCAATTGTTAAAAGAATATATATATATATATATATATATATATATATATATAATTAAAATTATTTAATTAATTAAATTATTAAAAAAAAAATTGAAGGAATAATAACTTCATTAAAAAGAAGAAGAGAAAGTTAGGAAGGGTTACCTTAAAAACCCTAAAAACTCAATTCAACAGACAAAATGGAATCAATCATTGATGAAAAGGAAATTGAGTCTAAATTGGAAATGAAAGAGGGAAGATTTCCTGAAAATTATAGTATGTTTGTCCGTGCGCTAATTAGAATCAAAGGGTCACTCGCGGGAAAGGAAGTTCTCATATCTATCGATCTTAATCAAAAGAATAATTATGTTAGTACTAAATGTGCTAACGAATTAGTGATCCCCAAATCAAATATAACGGAAACAAATTCATTTCATGAAAATGAAAAACAATACGACATAAGGAATCTACACCTAAGTATTGGGGAGTATTTCTTGGTCTCGCAATTTACCGTTAAAACCTTATTTTGTAACGATAGTGATATAATTCTGGGTTCACTCTGATACCAAATGGAGCAACAAAGTTGTAGGCTTGTTGACTTAAATTGAAAAATACACGAGGTATTGTAATAATAATATATTATATATAAAATGTATAAGAGATGATGATAAAATGTTACAATGAGGCCCTGCTTATATACCTACGCAGGTGACCTTCCATGACTGGGCATGTCTCTTAGACATGCCTTTTCACTAACTTAATGACTACTTACATAATCCTTAATTGACTATTTAATAATTATATTTGTTATATTCGTTATGAATTATATTCATAACATCCTCAATATCGAAATCCATGACATCAAGGACAGGAATTTTTCATGAACAGTTGGGTGTCTCACCATTGCTGATAAAGGTCCCTGGTTAAGAGGGAGCTTGATGGTAAGTTTCTTACTTCGAAGAAACTTGGTAATTCCTAAGGATGAGCTTAGGTACATTCTTTGTATAAGAATGAGTACATTCCCTTGTGGAATAGGTCCTCCCTGGTTGAGAGGGAGAGATAGACACATCATTCTGGTCTTGGGAAGACAGAATGGAGGATTGGGCAATCATCTGGCATTCGATACTCTTTGAGAATGTGTTAGGACATTCAAGACAAGAGTAGTCAGGGACTGATATTCTTTGAGGGCTAGCTACCCAAGAGAAGAATAGTCCAAGAAGGTCATACTTTGGGAACACCCAGGTGGAGTATTTACCTTGGAGATACAATAACGAAGGTGTTTATAAGTCATGTGTCTCACCAGCATTGAAGCCCATTGTCTCGTTGAAGAGATGGGGCTGTTAGTCAAGGCCTTGCACTAGAACAAAGCTGGTTGATATGATGTTATACAGATGTGATTACCAATCTGATTTTTCTTATGAGATTCTTTAGTTTGAAAGTGATCATGTAACTATATGAATACCTCCCTAGTTAAGAGGGAGTGTTGTAAAATGTAACTAGGTAGGTCTTCATGTTGACTATGTAATTATGAAAAGAAGGAGACAAAGATAATAAAATGTATTTTGTTGTACTTGCTTCATGGGTTTCAAGAGCAAGATTTTATTATGTAGATAGACTTCTTCTTGATGTCTATTAGGTTCTTGTCTTCTAGGCATGAATAGGATTAAGTGCCAAAATCATGAAGGATCCAATTTAGATGGATATGCTACAAGACCTTGTAAAGAAGCTCTCAACAGCCCTCCAGGGGTGTTGCAAGACAAGCTCCAAATATGGCGAAAACAACCTACAACAATATTGGATTATATGTGAAGTAATACTTCATAAAATGCCAGAGAAGATAAACAACAAGTCGGCCTAAATATCAGTTGAATGGTCGGCCTAATAGCTAGATCAAGTCACCTATATATATGACTGTCCTGTGGCTCATTTGGAGGACAAGAAAAATTCGGATAAGTTCTGTGAATAAATAAAAGTGCAGATCTGAAGGTTAATCGAAGTGCTAAAGGATAAATCGAAATATTGAAGGTGTTGAAGGTTAAGTACTGAAGGTTAAAATCGAAGTACTAAAGGACTAAAGGTTAATACGAAGAATTGAAGGTTAAGGCAAAGTGTTGAAGGTTAATGCGTAATACAGTACAGGACTGAAGTTAACAAAGAGATAGTATTTTATGCGGACTAAACAGCAAGAGAGGAAATTGAATAAAGTATAAAGGTACAAACTGAGTTATGGACAAGTGCAGGACAGTGTTAGCTCAAGGTTGCTGGTTTGAAGAAAAAGTTTATTAAAGATAAGACAGGCATCTTAAGGAAAAAGAGGCAGCAAGCATTTTGATCATTGACTTGATGAAAGATTAACTAAAATAAAAGAAGAAGAAGACATCAATATCACAAGTAAGGTCACAAGTAATTATCAAAGAAGAGAATTTGTTTTAATCACCAGCCCTCAAAATTCTCAACAGTTATAACCCACAAAGATTCCCTTGTTTGCAGTGGGCTCTAGCTTGGTCCTCTTCTCCTTGGGAACATAGGAGTATGTAATGCACCCAAAGATACGAAAGTGACCAACATCAGGCTTCTTCTCGGAAAAAGCCTCCTCCGGAGTCACATTGCCCAAGGCACGATGTGGACTCATGTTCTACAAGTACACAGCAATGTTGCAGTCCTCTACTCACAAAAATAAAGGTAACCCATGATCATGAAGCATGGCTTTGGCAGCCCCTACAATGGATCTGTTCTTCCTCTCCACAACCCCATTCTGTTGGGGGTTGTAAGGAACTGTGAACTCCCTCCTGATGCTTGCCTCCGCACAAAAATCAACAAACTCACCAAGGGTATACTCCCCTCCATTGTCCGACCTGAGGACTTTGATCTTCCGACCTGTCTGGGTCTCCACAAGAGCTTTGAACTCTTGAAACCGCTTGAAGACCTCACTCTTGGTCTTCAAGAAATAAATCCAGGTCTTCCTGGAGTGATCATCAATGAATAACACATAATACTCATAGCCACTCAAGGATACATGAGACATCCGACCACTCACATCGGTCTGAATCAAGTCAAGGATCCCTGTCACTTTGTTGTCACTGCTAGGAAAAGGGGATTTGGAAAACTTCCCCATAGCACATCCTCTGCACACATCAAGGTGATCAGAACTGAAATCTGACACTAGTGGTGATCTCCCGCAATGTCCTCAAGGCTCCATGATACATATGCCCCATCCTGCGGTGCCAAATCTCACACAAATTTGAATTGTTAGATCTGTTGTCGGTATTTCTACCCAATGCCATCAGAGGCTGGAATGAGAACTTGTACACCTTGGCATGGCGCACACCAATCACTCTAGCTGAATCAGCTGGAGTTCCCCTAAGACATATAAGCACATCCCCTCTCCTGAACAACACCTCATACCCTATGTCCTCAAGTGCTGAAACGGATATAAGGTTCTTCTTCATTCCATGCACATATAGAACATCTGACACTTTCAAGGGAGGTTTGGGTTCCCTATCAAATGTCAATGTCCCCACACCGACTACTCTAACAATGTTGTCATCTCCGAGTACTACCTCAATATCAGTGCCACTCTCTGAAAGCTCTGAGAAGTACTCTCGGACTCCTGTCATATGAAGAGAAGCCCCTTCTTTGCCCTCGTTGTACTCTTGGCCTAAGATCAAACCATCCCTGCTTGCCAATACTACCCCTCACTGCAGCTAAAACTCTTATGAAATTCTTAGCAAACCATGCCCTAGAATCTCAGCTTAGCTTCAATGCTCTGCCAGTGTGTTTTCTCCAACTAACCCCAAGCCCTTCTCTTATACTTTTCTCGTTGAAACATCAACAATCATGATCTAATCTCTAATTGACGGCTAAGATTAGAAGCTGCTTGATCCGCATCACTTAAGTCATTTTCATCACATGTTAGATTTAATTCACTTTAATATTTTAATTTTCCTCAGTTAAAATTAGGGTCCTTAATTAAAAAGATTAATTATTTGAAAAAAAACTTAAACCAGATGGAATTCTTCTAAACGCTTTTGAGGTCTTGGAGATCTCGTGTACTCTAGCTCCTCCACAAATTTTGGGAGCTAGAGCACATCCGATGCTACCCCAATACCCCAAAATCTCAACAATCCCTCTTAGAAAGGAATGTGCTCTAGCAACACACTTCACCCCGAAGTACTACTCTAATCTCTGGTTGGACTCTGCACTGATGCTTGGCCTGTTGCCTTCATCACTGCGTTGTTGTTGCTCTATGTAGTGCTGCCCATGACTCTGCCACCGTCACTGCTACATCCATACTGCAGCTCCCTCTCAAATTGTTGCATCGTTCTGCCAACTGCTACACTGCAACTCAATCGCTGAAAGTAAGCAACTGAGGGACCCCTGCCCAATGACAAATAAGTCAGTTGGGTTACATCTCATCACTGAAGCTCCATAGGTTGTTGCTTTGCACTGTCCTGAAGCCATTACCTTGTTGCAGTTCTGCACTGCGTAAGCATGCCTCCTCTGTGTTGCAGCAGCTTTGCACTGCATAAGCATGCCTCCTCTGCGCTGCCTCTAGCTGTTGTTGCATCTGCACTGCGCTACTCCCCCTCCAACGTCTGAGCCTCTGCCTTTGGTTCATCCGTGATCTTTGTACCCATTGCTCCAGTCATTCTTTTCGACTGTCTTAAGGCTCCCGTAGCATAGATGTGATCCAAGAGTTGGGCTACTCAAGGATCCCACCACCACTCTGTAGCTGCTCTACAAATCAATATCACCCCACCTCCGTGGTTCATGAGTGCTCATGGCTACGCCATCTTCAGAGCCATCGTCTACTACAACAGCAACCTTGGAACTAGAAGCTTCCTTGTCCTTCTTCCTTTGAGGACAATTATTGGCAAAGTGTCCAAGTTCCCTACATTGGAAACATTTGATCTTTGTCAAATCACGCTTCTTTTTCCCTTGCTACTTCTTTCATGCCAGGGTTGCATCTTCCTATTCCTCCTCCTTTATCTTGCCCGCTCTGGTGTTGGTCTGCTTCTTGGTCATTAAGCGGATCTCCTCTTGTCGGAGGATAGCCCACATATATTCTCCCAATTACGAAGGTCCAAGGTCCACTCTGCTCAAAAGGCTTATAGGACAAATGTTTCCTAGTCCTCTGTGACTGCATTTAGAGCAGTCCTCAACATGACATCATCCTCCACCTTGACCCCCATGCCAATCAGTTGATCCCGGATCGACTGCAGTCTAAATAGGAAAGGATCGATTTCCTCTCCCTTGATCATCATACATAACCTCAATTAGTTCTCCACAAGCATCTTCCTCTAGACGGACTTCCCTTGATACAATGTGGTCAAATATTTCCACATCTCATGAGTCGTCTTCTTCTCGGCTATGTGTGGTACCACGTGATCTTTAACCTCGTCCATGATGAAGCGCTTGGCATGTGTCATTGCTTCATTATGTTTTGCCAAGAGTTTCGAATCGATTGGTGTAGCCAAGTCACTCTCTACATGCTCCCTCAAGCCGTACGCAATTCGTGTGGCGCCATCTGCTCAGATCTACTTTGTCGAAACAACTCTTCCTCTCCCCGCTTCTCAACTGAAGCTCTGATATGGGGTCCTTGGCGAAAAGGCACCCTTTGCTCCCTCTGACAACTGATTTCCTCCTTGGAAATCTGCTAAACACAACGAATCAACTCTCTTCAATCACCCTACGATCAATCCTCAGATTTATTTTGGAAATGAAATCTACTAAGTAGTTGTTCTGCTCCCGCTCTTTGTCAACTTAGCTTAGGCTTAATTCTGCACCGGCAAAATCTTCACCCCACCAGCGATTGTTGAAGATCTGCAGCTCAGCTTTCGATTCATGGCAACCCTGCACAGCAATCAATATTCGACTATCACCCTAGCTGGTCTCTGCGTGAGCAGACTGGCTCAGCGCAGCGCGGGCTGCTCCTGCATCCCTCTGGAAGGCACTGCGTCAACCCCTGCATGGCTCTTGTTGCCTTTGCGTCCTTCTAGTGCTACATTGCCCGCTCCGTTTCTCTGCTATTGCTACTGCTTTCTGCAACACATATTTCTTCAGCCGTCTTGCTGGAGATCCAGCTTGATCTACAATCACTCTAATACCATGTGAAAATTTCTTAAAATTAAGAAACCCTACTGTTAAACCTTGATTTACTTCTCCTACTTACATAAGTTATTAATTTGAAAATTCAGCATTAACATCGCAGTAAAAACAGTTAACAACCTACACATACAGATCAAATACTAAATAACATGCTCATAGACAAAGTGACATAAGGATTTTTTGGACAAATGTCCCTGGAAAAAACCAATGCGGGAAAACCGGTGCTGCCAGCTTCTGGAGGGTTTTTATTATTATGCAGATTCTAGGTAAAACAATCCTAGGCACCAAAACCGGTTAACCCAAAAGAGAAATATAAATGGTAGCAATACCTCTATCTGGCAGACAAAAAATTATGACTAATTCACACCCTCAAACGGGATTTACAAAACATAGCCAATTTATGGCCTCTAGAAACCTCAGCGTTGCTCTGAAGCCCTCTGCATCAGTGTCTGCGCTGCTCAGGAAGGGCCTGTGTCACCCTAGAAGGGGTTAGCTGCCCTAACTAGGCCGACATCAGCCCTCGCTTGGCTCATGTTGCCTCTGCGTTGCCCCTATTGGGCTCTTGGCTAGACTGCGTAGCTGCTGCCTCTGCACTGCTCTGGAATGCTCCTTCTCTGCCCTCATTATACTCTTGTCCTGGGATCAAACCATCCATGCTTGCCAATTTTCCCATTGCTGCAACTGAAACACTTATGAAATTCTTAGCAAACCACGCCCTAGAATCTCAGCTTAGTTTCAATGCTCTGCTAGTGTGTGTTCTCCAACTGACCCCAAGCCCTTCTCTTATAGTTTTCTCATTGAAACATCAACGATCGTGATCTAATCTCTAAAGATTAGAAGTTGCTTGATCCACATCACTTTAGTCATTCTCATCACATGCTTAATTTCATTCACTTTAATCTTTTAATTTTCCTAAGTTAGACTTAGGGTCCTTGAAGCAACAAAACTAGTACGCTTGTTGACTTTAATTGTAAAATACACAAGAGGTATTTGTAATAATAATTTATTATATATAAAATGTATATGTGATGATAAATGTTACAAGGAGGCCCCGCTTATATACCTATGCAGGTGACTTTTCATGATTGGGCATGTCTTTTAGACATGCCTTTTCAGTTAACTAATGAATATTTAAATAACCATTATCTAGATTATTTATTATTTACATTTATTGTATTATTTATTTAGTTATGAATTATATTCATAACATTGTCCTTTCCTTCAAAAGCTTTGTCCTCAAAGCTATATTTGCTAATAATTCCTTCTTCTTGTGCATATCATTTCGACATATGTAACTTGACATCTCATCTTAACCTCGACAATTTTCTTCACTTTGCTCACGTCATTTTTTTTAATCTGAGGGTAATATATATATATATATTGAAATAACTCCCTTTTTTTTAAATTTAATATATGCAATTTTTTTTAAATTTAATTAATTAAATTAATCAAATTCTATAAATTAATTAATAAAAATAATCAATTTATATAAATTAATTAATAAAATTATATTAAATTATATTTTTGTAATATAATGTACCCATATTAGCATTAATCTGCTTATGTATGTCTCAACATTTTAATATATGACCTTGTTCTCGCTTGGACCAATTATATATATATTTTGCATCAACGAATCGTGGTCAGTCTAAAAAAGGACGTCATGTATGGGAACACCCATCTGGCAGAGATTAACGCAGGCTAGTCAATGGGAGTTAGTGTGGAATGGTAGCATGGACGAACGACGACATCGTTTGACTATTTCTGAATGCTGTGGATGAGGCCACATCGGGACAATGGAGATGGGGATAGTGTAAGGCAGCGACGTGTGATATACGAAAAGGAAGCTAGGAGGAATGAAGGACCGGACTGAAACGACAATAGCACAACGGACAGGGACGCAGAGCAATGCATGCGATTGGAGCTGTGCGATCAGGGAATGAAGGCACGATAAAGAGGTCGGTTGAGTGTCCGATGTTTGGTAGCAGGGGGTGTTTGAACAACAATGACTTGGCAACGAAACTTGATGATCTGAAGGAACGTCACTTGCCCAGGCTGTGCTTGATGGCGTGAATCCCAATCATTCATTGGAGGCAACGTTTCCAAATCCTTCAATGCCTGGTTTTGGGGCTCAACCCCTGAGGGATTGGGATTGTTAGGATTATCAATGACAGGAGCTCCATCATGAGAATCTGCATAGAACATATCCCCACGACTAGCAGTTTCAATTTCAGGATTGCCATCAAAATTATACGTTGGATCATTGATGACTTTGTCCCAATCTAGTTTATTGTCCCGACATCAGATGGCAATGGATTGGGCTCTATTGGTAATTTTGCAAAATCCAATTTGATTTGTAAATTTGTGTTTGTTGTAACAAGATTGTTTTCTTTCTTCTCAATTGTTGCACGCTCTTGCTGCTGACATGTATGTCCTGATTCACTAGAGTTTGTCGTCCTTGTACCACTGGTTGGGCACGCATTCAAGGATGCAAGGGCTCTTTCTAACCTTGTCCATTGTGATACATGCGTTGAGCTTAATTTTCTCGGATGTAGCAAACAAGCACTGTTATAATTATGGCTTGGGTTCTTCTTTTCGGCTTCATCACTTTCACTGTCACAAGAGGACCCCTCACTTTCACTGTCACAAGAGGACCCCTTAGACTGCCCGTTATCAGTACCTCTATGCATTGATATTCCATCTCTGCATCTGCCTTGCTAACTACTTATTCCACCATTTTCAATGGGTATTGGTATTTCAAGTTTACATGCCTTGTGGCAGAATTGATATTTTCTATATTTCAGTTTTTCATTTCTATAACTTACATGATTGATTTTAGAATATATGTTCGTGGGTGTTTCATCATCATTAAATCCCTCTATGCATTCTCTATAAATTGTTACGTTGTTGTTTATTTGATTAGTCTCTGGAATCTGATTTTGTTCATTCCTTGTATATTGGTTTACTTCCTCTTTTATAGATTCTATATCTTCAAGCGTTGTATTCTCAATAACTTCATCCTCTTTGACATTAAGGTCAGCTTCATCTGGATCCCTATCTTGATTGATATCATTTTCATATTCATCATTATCTATTACATCTTCATTTTCATTATCATCAGTTTGATCAAAAATTTCTTCTCCTGCTTCACTTTTTTTATTTCACCATCGCTATCATCTTCCTTATTATGGATTTCTACATAGCTTTTCTTAAAACATGTTGTAACTTTTGCACATGATTTTTCTAATTGCTAAAGCTTTTCTTCAATTTTTCTAATTTGCTCAATTTCTTCAGGATCCACACGTAATGGCACATTGTACGGTAAACAATGTTCATAGGCTCGTAAACTATGTTCATAGGCTCATAAGACTATATTGTGCGACATAGCTCTGATACCACTGAAACAACAAAACTAGTACGCTTGTTGACTTTAATTGTAAAATACACAAGAGGTATTTGTAATAATAATTTATTACATATAAAATGTATATGTGATGATAGATGTTACAAGGAGGCCTCGCTCATGATTAGGCATGTCTTTTAGACATGCCATTTCAGTTAACTAATGAATATTTAAATAACCATTATCTAGATTATTTATTATTTACATTTATTGTATTATTTATTTAGTTATGAATTATATTCATAACAGTCCTTAATTAAAAAGATTAATTACTTGTAAAACTTAAACCATATGAAATTCTTCTAAATGCTTTCTGGGTCTTGGAGATCTCATGTACTCTAACTCCTCCACAAATTTTGGGAGCTAGAGCAGATCCGATGCTACCCCAATATCCCAAAATCTCAACATTTACATCTACAAACCTAGGATGTTGAAGCATGTAGCAACCAACAGTCGTATACGTAGCGGGTATGGACAGGTCTTTAAGTGCACGGATCAGGTTGATGACTTGTAGTTGTTTTGTATTTGCTATTTCTATTTGCCATTGGCATTGTACTACCTAGAGGCTAGTACGTATGTAACACATTTTGATTTTGATGATTTAATGAGAAAACTACAGTATCTTGTCTTTCTTCTATTGGATCATTGATGAATATGCCTATTACTTTGTAATATGTATGATTGTATGATGTATCAATGGATCATGTACCTTTGTAAAACTTACATCTAGATGGAGATCTATGTTTGAATCACTGAATTTGTATGAATTTGTGTAAGAAATATCTAATTTTTAATATATACATACTTTTTAAATATATATATATATATATAATGTGTCCGGACGTGTCCTGTTTCAAGGTGTCACCGTCTCCGAATCCGACACTCGAATCTGTGTGTCCATCGTGTCCCGTGTCCCCATGTTAGGTGACTTAGTTCCTCAGGAATCTTGTCGTCTAGAGCTTGATGAGGCAACATGTTTTGAACATATACCATTATGTTTGTTATTTCAGCCCAAAGGAATTTTGGCAACATTTGATCATGGAGCATGGCTCGAGCAACCTCTGTTGAAAAGTGCAACTAGGTTCGATCTTCATAATGACATGTAATTGTGATTTTATGTAATTGATGAAAAGAAGAAAAATAAAATTATTATTGTAATGTTTGTCTCATGGGTTTCATGGGCAAGGAATTTTATTTTTATGATGGCTTCCACTGTGAGCCTTTAGGATTTGTCATCAGGTCATAAAAGTCAATTTGAGTGAATGTCATGTATGAAGGACTCTTCTTGGGCAAATTTCAATGAAAATGTCAAATAGCCCTCCAAGACCAAGCTCAAGCATCTACTTCAAGTCAGCTCTAAAAGAAATAATGAATTTGCTCCAACAGTAATGTCAGCTCACCCATTGCTAAAGCCAGCTTATTATGGAGGCTCCAACAACTATAAATAGCGCAGCTCGGCCTCATTTCAAAGCAAGAATTTCGTTCATCATCAAGTCTGCAATAGGAGGTGCAAATTTCATCAAGGAGGCATATAATCAAGCAAAGGAAGAGAGAGTATAAACCGAGCTCTTTTCTGATCTGTTTTGGGTTGATCTTTTCCACACATGTCAAGAAGAAAGAGGTTAGTTGTTGCAGTAGAGACCGAGAGGAATTGCAATCCTCCTAGGTAGTCGAATTGGAAGAGGGGCAAGTCAAAGGAGAAGTCGAGACAAGCTAAGAGAATAATCTATCCTAAACGAAGGTATCAAAAGGGAGAAACAAGGATTTCTGAATAGGGTCGAAGATTGCAAGCCTAAATCAAGGGACTGAAATTCTGAAGGGTAGCCGAGAAGAAGGAAGAACCAAGAAGGTCGACTATCGTTGACTCCAGGAAGCTTTGCGTCTTGGTCTTGGAGTGGCAAATAGGTCAAGGGTCTTGGTCTTGGTATTTGCCAATTGAAATCTCTATAAGAAGAAGAATTTGTTCAGGTTTTCCTCTCAAGTGGGAGAGGTTTTGGCCCTGGCTGATCGCTTATATTTTGTGTCTCTCGTCTCTTTATGGTGTATAAATTAGTAGTTGTTTGATGAAGAAGAACACTAATTACTTAAGAAAAAGAAGATATTAATCTAAGAAAGTAAAAAGAATTCACATGCAGTTATCATAGGAAGAGAAATCACCTATTACTTGATGCCCTAGATTTCTAAACATGGAATCAGAGCTAAGGTGACTAAATCAAGGAAGGGCATCTTATCAAGAGACATAGAAGGATCACATATTGAGGAAGGCATCAAAGCATAGGTCATCTTGAAGTCAAGATCTACAAAGGAAGCATCATAACCCTAGATCAAAGAAGAAGTATACAAAATTAGTTTTGGAACCCTCAAGCCATCTCAAGAGCCACAAAGACCCTAATCAAGTTAAAGGACTTATACATCAAGCAAGACAAAGAAAGTTGTCATCAAGATTCTAAGGCGAACTCTCTCTCATTGAAGCAAGATCCTTACCATTGAAGACATCATCAAGAAGTCGTCATTGATCTTCATCAACAAAATCTCTACCATCAAAGGATCCAAAGGCATCTCCCTCTTTGTGATATCAAGGATCATTATTGAAGAAAACTATCTTCATTGGGGAGAAGTTTTCTATTCCCTATGTCATCATCAACATCAAGGTTGCAACAAGAAGAAGCATCCTATCAAGTAAGTATATTTATGTCCACATCTGAATTTGTCAAAATGTCTTTTTGCAAGGAAAGCAAAGAATTGGTTGGGGCTTCAAACTATCTTGCATGGAAGAAAAGGACATATCGGAACCTCATTGAACCTCAAAGGATCAATCACCAAACTAGCGAAAGAAGATGCTCAAGAACTTGCAAAGTTTATGAAGGGGGAAGTTAGGGCTCAAACGATTCGCATTGAATCCATCAAGGATCCTCTCATCCCATATGTATCAAAACTTGAAACTTCAAAAAAAATATATGATAAACTGGTAGAGTTGTATTCTATAAGCACTGCAGGGGAAGTTATCTCTCTAAGGCAAGAACTCTACAGGCTGAAGATATCAAAGGAAGAAGGAATAGCCTCACACTTTATGAGGATATTTGAGATCAAGAATCAACTTCAAGATCATCTCTAACTAGAGAAATGACTACAGTAGTACTAAACGCGCTACCATAGGAGGGAAGTAACTTTACTTCAAGTATTTATGGGAAGAAAGAAGCTACTCCAATCCATGAAATGTGGTCACTATGCAAGATTGAAGAATCAAGCCTAAAGGAAAAATTTGTTGTGGGATCAGGTGAGCAAAATCAGGCATATGCTGCAATGACAAAAAGAAAGGGAAATTTTGGAAAATTTGGTCTTACAAAAAAAAAGGAACACAACTAAGATTCAATGCTATGGGTGTCAGGAATATGGGCACTATAGGAGAGATTGTCCTAAGCTCAAGAAGGACAATAACAAAAGAGGAAGAGAAGAAGCCCATATTACCGAGGAAGTGGAGGAAGCTAAAAAGAAGAAATCCAAGAAAGCGGAAGTAAAAGATCTCAAATATGATTGAGATAGTCTTCCTCACCTAGTTCTTTTCAAGTTCTTGTTTTCTCCCATCGTAAAGTATAACTGTCATGATAGGAATCATTAGAAGAGCATGATAGGATGCATCATGGCATCATAGAAGCATTAGAAGCGAGAGCTTGTGACATCATAATAGAGTATCATGATTGAAAATTGAAATCAATGGCAGACAACTATGGAAGAATATAGCTCTTGGACACCTCATTAGAAGAATGAGTGACACTTACGGGAAAAAGGAAAGAGTCATCCAGGACAAGGCTCATCATACATCAGTTAAAAGGGAAACATATGTTGATGGGGATACTCTAGATCCTCAAGATTCTCTAATGGAATCTTCATCAAAAGGTTCACTGATCTAGAGAGGAAGCAAGTGCTTCATCAAGAATTCCAAACTTGTGAAATTCATGGGATGATGATATGATGACATAGATGGTAAAGCATATCAAGGGATTAAAGCTCTTTCAATAAAGGAAGTTGTTGCAGGAAGTTTGGATGACCCAAAGGAAAATGAGGTATGTATGCTTATATTCAATATTGAAGATTCATGCCATATGGTTGCAGGGAACATGGATCAATGCTTTATCTTTAGAGCTTGATCAAAAGAAATAGGATATCCTCCTCTGAAAGGATGCAAGAAGGCATGAGACACACTTTGTCTAAATGAAATCAACATAACATGTCCTCATATGTAATATGAGGTGGTTAACAACAACTGAAGGAATTCTGATTGAAAATTCTTCGGAAATAATTGTGTGAAGAAAGGAAGGAAGAGATCATAGGATCTCCAACCATGAAAAAGGAAATCAACATTCAAAGACCAAGAAGATTTGTATAGGATATCCCCATCAAAGATATGAAGACTCTGATGGAGTCTTTGGGAGATGTGTCAATATGTATGCAGGATGTTGATGCAAACTAGAAGATGTCATGATGAAAGACCATCACAAAGGTAATTTTGATTTAATGTTAATTTTTGAATGATATCTGGATGGGCTTATGCAGGGCTGCCAAGGGAAGCGCTATGGATGTACTCCATCGTTGATGACCATCTAGTAGGATGAAAGATCCTTAAGGAAACATGCATGAAGGAAGACCAAATATGTACTGATGGATCACTTTCCGATGAAAGGAATGATGACATGGCTCAAGTATGAAAGTGATGGATGGTCTTTGCCCTATGAAGAAGTCCCAAAACATGAAGACTCCTGAATAACGAAAGAAGTTCATGACATCATGAGAAGGAGCTCTTCAAGTAATTGGTTGTCCCATCATCTCCACCTAAGGAGATGTTGTAGGGCCATAATGAAGAGTGATCTTGGAAACAATTTTCTTACTTGGAAGTAACTTGGAAGCAAAATTCCTAAGCCAAGAGGGAGCTTAGGTACATTCCTTCCATAGGAATGAGTACATTCCTTTATTGGAATAGATATGTCCTCCCTAAGTTGAGAGGGACAGATAGACACATCATTCTTGTCTTCACCTGTGAAGACAGAATGGAGGATTGGGTAAACATCTCGCATCCTATGCTCTTTGAGGATGAGTTAGGACATCCAAGATAAGAGTAGTTGTAGCAGACCGATATTCTTTGAGGACTAGGAATCCAAGATAAGAATAGTCTTGGTGGAACACACCTTGAGAATCGGAGTAGGGTATGTTCCGAGAGAGATAATGATGAGAGTGTCTATATATCATTAGCCTTGCTAGCATTGTGCTCTGATCTTGTGGAGAGATAGAGTTGTTAGTCATGGCCTTGCTATGTGTTAATTTTGGGCAACTAGGTCCAAACTCCATGTTGTACTGCTCAGATGATGATGCCAATATTTTTATTGGATTCCTCTTTCGGAGAGGTGCAAGATTGATCTAAAGATCATCTTGATCAAATGAGCAGAACATTTATTTTGAATTTATTCCACTTATGTGCAAGGTCGGCCAGAATTGTAATGTAGGCTTGGAGCCCCAACAGATGTGTCACACACCCTCACATATGGATATAAATTGGACAAACTTGGAGTTCATTTCATCATCCACTCATCACACACCTCTCCTTTGTCTGATTGGTTTGATAATCTTTTGGAGGCTTTTCTTCTCACACGTGTGGAACAGCAACTAGGGTTTGTTGTTCGGATTTGTCTAGGGTTTCAACGCAGTTTTGACCAGCGTTGACTTTGGTCAACGCTTGACCATTTGACCTCAAACCTTCACCAAAATTCTGATTTTTGAAGGCCGCATTCACTGGCACAAAAACCGAGGCTAAACATTGACCTTTCACATGTTGTGTTGACGTTTTGCTATTGTTGTTCTGCGTTGGCCATTGACTGGACAGCATTGACTTTCGTTGACTTTTGAGGAGTTGTCTTGAGGGTTGTGTGACACTTCTGGTTGACTGTCGTAATGCACCACAACACATATATTTTGTTGATCAAGTTAAGTGTATTTTTGGCTTGTCTTTCGTTGATCTATTGGTATGTTCTATCAGCATTTTACTTTCATGTTTACGTCATTGCAATTTGGTATCGGGTTTGAAGTAAAGTTGCATCAAGCATAGAACATCTTCAAAAATTTACATGGTATCAGAGCTAAGGTGAAGACAAGGCCCAAGCTTGTGTTAAGAGCAATCACCGAAGAAGTAACATTTTTCAAGGACCAATGGGTACCTCAAATTATAATGGCTTCAAAGTTGATGATAAGTTGACTGGCAAATCTGACTATCATGATTGGAAGATGTCTTTGGACTTGCTCTTGGCAGATAAAGAGGTCATGGACTATGTGAAGGGAAAATTCCAAGAGCCTCCATCATCTGCACCTGCTGCCACAAAATCGAAGTATAGAAAAGGGGAAATCAAAGCTAAGCTGATTATCCGGGATTCCATCCACAAAAGTTTGGTTGCTTACATCTCTGAGTTGGGCACATCTAAGGAGATGTATGATAAGTTGGTCAATATGCTCAGGGCTAACAATGCAAATCAAATTCTTTTCTTTAAGAACCAATTGAAGAATCTCAAGAAAGGCAAGGATGAATCCGTTCAATCCTATTTTCTGAGGTTGACCGAAATTAGGAAAAACCTTCTTGCCATTGGGGAAACAATAGCTGATCGAGAAATGGTTCTCATTGCACTTGGAGGTCTCCCCTCTGAATTGCATGTATTCATTCCTACCATTCTCAATAATAATGTGATTCCTGATTTAGATGAAGTATTGTCAAGATGCACTCAAGAGGAGACAAGAATGATGGAATATGAAAATGAAGGAAATGTTGCCTTCACTGCTCGTGCTAAGAAGAAGAACACTGGTGGTCCGAGGAACCATGGAAGAGCAAGGGCCAAAGGAAAGAAAGGAAGATGTTACAGATGTAACAAGTTTGACCACTATGCTAGAGAATACCCTAATAGAAGGGATTCTCCTGGGGATGATGACAACAACAACATGGGGAATGGCAATCAAAGGAACAACAGGTTCAAAGGAAAGAGGAAGGCTCCCTCTGCACGTAATAGAAATGGGAAACCCTTCAAAAGGTCAAGAAATTCCAGGTATGAAGAATCTAATGTTGTTGACAATAAAAGAAATGAATTCATTATTCTATCTGCCCTCTCTGCTGCATCTCCACCCGACACCTTGGATGTCTAGTTAATTGATAGTGGTGCTTCAAGGCACCTCACTGGGTTTAAAGAAGCTCTCTCTGATTTGATTGAGAAGGATACTAATCTGAAAATTATCCTTGGAGATAATGCCACCTATCCTATGAAAAGGACAAGGACTGTGACCCTCTATTTATTTCAAGGTCAAGTCCTTTGTTTGCAAGATGTATTGTATGTACTTGATTTGAAGAAGAACCTTGTGTCTATTTCGGCCATGGAAGACAAAGGTTTCAAGGTGGCATTCGTCGATGGAAAGGTAAGCATCTAGAAAAAGAAGTTCAAGGAAGCTCTCACGATTGGCTTTAGAATTGATACACTCTACCAGGTTGGAGGAAGTCCATTGGGGGCTATGATATGTGATACAATTCGTTAAACCGAATTATGGCACCGGAGGTTTGGACGCCTTCATTACAAAGCCCTTCCCGAAGCAAGGAAGGTGGTGACAAGGATGCCCAAATTCAAAAATGATCATGAAGGTGTATGTCAAGGTTGTGCCGAAGGAAAGCACACAAAACCTTTCCCCTCAAGTGTCACAAAGACATCTGATGTCTTGCAATTGATACATTCTGATCTATCTGGTATGTTGCCTGTGACATCCTTGGGAGGATGTTCTTATTACATGACGTTTATCGATGACTTCTTTCGCAAGACCTGGATATATTTCTTGAAGAAGGATGAAGCATTCATGTGGTTTCGTACCTTCAAAGCCTTGGTGGAAAATCAAACAAGAAAGAAGATCAAGATTTTGGGGACCGATAATGGCACTGAATATGAGACAAACAAGTTCAGTGACTTTTGCAGAGAAGCTGACAATAAGAGGGAGACCACAACCGCGTATACTCCTGAGCAAAATGGTGTTGTTGAAAGAAAGAATAGGACCATTGTGGAAGCTGCCTGTGCCATGCTATGTGACCAAGGTCTTCCGAAGTTTCTGTGGGGAGAAGCTACGATCACTGTTGTGTACATACAAAATCAATGCCCGCATTCCGCTCTGGATTCCAAAACTCCCGAAGAAGTCTTCTCTGGTAAGAAATCTAATGTTTCTCATTTTAGAGTTTCTGGTTGTCCCGTTTACTTTCATGTACCGAAAGAGAAGAGAAGCAAGCTGGATGCTTCTAGGAAGAAGGGAATGTTTGTGGGCTATAGTGAAACTTCAAAGGCTTATAGAGTCTATGTGCCTGGTCAAAGAGAAATGGAGATATGCCACGATGTCACCTTCGATGAAGATGCTTCTTCCCTTAGGAAAGTGATACATCTTCCGAGCTCCGAGGAAGACCATGATGTAAGATCAGGGAAGCAAGAAGAGTCGAAGGATGAGATGATGCCCGATGTTGAAGCACTGATGGACCCCATTGATCCACCTCCTTCAATGAAGAGAAGACCCTCATGGTTCCAGGATACTCTCGAAGATGCCGAGAGACATATGGCCCCAAGGGGGACATTCCGTGAAAGCAATAAGTCAAATAGATACCAAGGGTATCTAGTAGCCCTGAGTACAACCGTACAATCTGAGCTTGGATCATTTGAAGAAGTCGTAAAGCATCAAGTTTGAAAGGATGTTATGCACGAAGAGTACGAGTCCATTATGAAGAATGATGTATGGGATGTGGTTCCGAGACCGGAGCGCAAAGCTGTGTTGTCACCTCGAAATGGCTCTATAATATCCAGCATCGATCTGATGGTAGTGCTGAAAAGTTCAAGGCAAGATTCGTTGCCCAAGGCTTCTCTCAAAAACAAGGCATAGACTATGATGATATATTTTCACCTGTGGCCCGCTATACCACCATCTGATCCATTATTGCCCGTGCTGCCACACAAGGATGGAGTTTCCATCAGATGGATGTGAAAACCGCTTTTCTGCATGGTTCGATAAAGGAAGAGGTGTATGTGGAGCAACCTCTAGGGTACAAAGTTCAGGATAGAGACTCTCATGTACGCAGGTTGAAAAAAGCCCTCTATATGGGTTGAAGCAAGCCCCTAGGGCTTGGTACGAAAGGATAGTTAGCTACTTGATGAATTTGGGCTTCACTCGAAGTAATGTTGATCCGAACCTTTACTTCAAGGCTGATAAAGAAAAGTCTCTCATTTTGGTTCTCTATGTGGACAATCTCTTCCTGACAGGTGCTAACCCCCTCATTCATCAGTGCAAGAGGGAGCTCGCTTCCAAGTTCAAGATAGACCTAGAAGCAGTACGCTACTTCCCTGAGCTTGGAGGGTGCCGGCAAAGACACTGCGAGATTTTCCCCTACGAAAATTATGTTGTGAAGGCTGTTGAAGTTTGGTATGGTGGTGTTTTATGGTCTGGCTATGAAGTAGGTGTAACCCAAGAAGTTGTGTGGAAATGTTGTTGGGCCTGCATTGGGAAATCCTCCCGAGTATCGTCAACTCATAGGTGCATTGATGTTCTTAGTGAACTCTCATCCGGACATATGTTTTGTAGTAAACACTTTGAGTCAACAAATGGTTGATCCTCATCACATTCACTGGGTTGGTACCAAGAATCTCTTGAGATATCTTCAAGGCACGATAAACCATGGGCTGAGATACACTGCCAGGAGTTTGAGACTCCATGGATATAGTGATGCTGATTGGGCTAGCAGTGTGGTGGATCGCAAGAGCACATCTGGATGCTACTTCACACTTGGGTCTGCTTCGATATCTTGGATGAGCATGAAGTAGAAGTCGATAGCTTTGAGCGTCGTTGAGGCCGAATACATTGCAGTGAGTATGGCCTGTTGTGAAGCTATTTGGTTGTGAAATTTGTTCAGTGAGTTGTTCGGGCATGTGCTAGATACCACCGTTAACCTTCGTGATAACTAGAGTGGGATTCATTTGTCAGAGAATCCCGTGTTCCATGATCAATCCAAGCATATTGATATCAGGTACCATTTTATCCAGGATATGGTACAGCGAGGCGCCGTAAGGCTCGATCATATAGGAATTGATGAGCAGGTCGCGGATATTCTCACAAATCCCTTGGGGAAGGTCAAGTTCCTAAACTTCCGTGAGAATCTTGGAATCGTGGAACGACCCTACTTTGAGGGTCCTATTGGACAATGAGCTCTGGGAGCTCCAAGGGGCTTTGGGGATAGCTTCTTGGAGATATAAGCAACCACAGGGCTAGGCTTACCGAACCTTGTTCGTGTGCTTCCACCCTACCGTGATGATATTGAGTTCGGTCACCTCCCTTTGATTTGTGCCCCGTATGCATCCTACCCATGGAGTCTCAGACTCATGGGAAGTACCTCTCATCTTGGCCAATGAGTTGGTAAATGTGGATAGAGACTGATAGCAAGACCGATGGACGCATCGGAGATTGTCATACTCTATATGTCTAGGATGGCATGTGTCCAACCACTTGATCTGGGATCAAGTCTAGTGAAGTTTAGGACCTCCAACTGACTTCGGGTTAGTTAAACTAACTTCGGATTAGTATCAGACTCCTTTGAATCTTATAGAGGTTTCGGACCTCTAAGCTGACTTCGGGTCAGCCGGCAGTGACGTCTTTGTGACTCACCATTTGAAATAAAGAAGCCAGCAAAGCAAGTTACAGCGGGATGACGCATGATGTTTGGATGGCACTGGTGGATGGAGTTCTCCCTAGTTGAGAGGGAGTGTTAATTTTGGGCATCTAGGTCCAAACTCCGTGTTGTATTGCTCCGATGATGATGCCAATATTTTTATTGGATTCCTCTTTCGAAGAGGTGCAAGACTGATCTAAAGATCATCTTGATCGGATGAGCAGAACATTTATTTTGAATTTATTCCACTTATGTGCAAGGTCGGCCAGAATTGTAATGTAGGCTTGGAGCCCCAACAGATGTGTCACACACCCTCACAGATGGATATAAATTGGACAAACTTAGAGGTCATTTCATCATCCACTCATCACACACTTCTCTCTTGTGCCTGATTGGTTCGATCATCTTTTGGAGGCTTTTCTTCTCACACGTGTGGAACAACAGCTAGGGTCTCTGTACGGATCTGCCTAGGGTTTCAGCGCAGGTTTGACCAACGCTGACCTTGGTCAACGCTGACCTTGGTCAACGCTTGGTCCATTTGACCTCAAACCTTCACCAAACTTCCGATTTCAGAAGGCCGCATTCATTGGCACATCAACCAAGGCTAGACATTGACCTTTGACCTGATGCGTTGACTTTTTGCTGATATTGTTTTGTGTAGACTAGACAGCGTTGACTTTTGTTGACTTTGGGTTGACTTTTGTGGAGTTGTCTTGCGAGTTGTGTGACACTTCTGGTTGGCTGACCATGAGGAGACTTTGCAAGTTGAAGCAACCTGTTAACCATCGTAGCGCACCACAACACATATATTTTGCTGATCAAGTTAAGTGTATTTTTGGCTTGTCTTCCATCGATCTATTGGTATGTTCTATCAACATTTTTCTTTCATGTTTATGTGATTTCTATTTAGTTCTTATGAATATAATTCATAACAAATAGTATAAATACAAATAAATATAACTATTAATAGTCAAATAAGGATTATGTAAGTAGTCATTAAGTTAGTGAGAGGGCATGTCCAAAAGACATGCCCAGTCATGAAAGGCCACCTGCCTAGGTATATAAGCAGGGCCTCATTGTAACATTTTATCATCACTTATACTTTTTATATATAATAAATTATTATTACGAATATCTCTTGTGTATTTTACAATTAAGTCAACAAGCCTACAGTTTTGTTGCTCCATTTGGTATCAGAGTGGCGATCTTTTCGCCTGGAAGAAAACACCTATGCCACTGCTGCTGGTTGCCTTTAACTGTTACATGCGGTGCCTCAAAATCGCTGCTGCTCGATGTCTTCATCAATGTCGATGCCCGATTTCAACAAAAAGTTGATCAATCTTGAGAGTAAGATCAAAAATTCCAATGAATTCACTAAAAGATTAATCGATCTTGAGGATAAGTTTACAGACATTCTGACGACATCAAAAAACTTCAAGACACGACAAATCGGATAGAAAGACAAATTTGGAAAAATCATAGCGAGTCCAAAGACAATCATAACAAAGCAATGCAGAAGATAAATGCCATTTGGGACAAGATAAATCTGACGCAAGAACCAATATTCCCGAATATTGGACATAATCAGCAGAACAATTCAGCGGATTCAAAGAATTCAGAAGATAATGTGGAAGAAGGCTATCTTGACAAACAAGGAAATGAACAATATCATAGTAATGAAGAATGCTCTAACCAGGAAAAGGATGTTGAACATGCTAAATTAGGAACTACTGAGTGTGACATAAATGATACTGAAAATCAAAGTGTGTATATGACAGTTGAAGATGAAAACAAGGAAGATAATGATTCTACAAAAATTACTAATGAAGGATCACTACATTTCATAGAAGATCAGGAAGATCATATCATATATGGAGATTATGTTTTTGAAATATCTAATCCCAAATTGGAAAAAAATATGCCAAGCGTCTTCAATCCCCATAATGTGAGAGTTGATATATTGACAAAATATTTTGATTTCTAGTCTTCAGGTGTCCATCTTGAACCATGGTTTGGTGTAACATATTATATTGGAAATATTGTCTATTCTTATAGAAGCTTCGGGAAATTTCCCTATCATAGACCAATCGATACATTTACCAGATAAAAATGATTTCCTTCCATGTGATTCTTCAATTAAAAGTTTAACCGACTTGAATATCGATGACACAATGGGAAATCCGATAGAGTGTTTCGAGCTGATGAACGAAGACATGGAAAGAAACCGTGTGAATACCAACTTGAAACCTTTAACACATCCAGCATATTTAAGACTACAGATTTGGCAAAAGTACTTTTGGCACATGGACGACAAACCTTATGGTCTTCTTTCACTTATTCTAGCAAACGTGATAAATTTTATCCCAGAACTTTTTAGCCAGATTTATATTGAAGGTCTTTGTCACGGTAACTTATTGGAGGATGAAGCTAAGTCTCTTGCAAATATGTTCAAAGAATTATTTTCAGCAGCATTTTTTCCATCTGACTTGTGGCATATAGAGAAAATCCCGAAGCTGCCATCTAGCATTGGCTTATTCCAAAATGCGAAGGTGAAGATCATCTCGGATCCCGTCAGAATCCCTAACCTTAACATCAATTACGATAAAAAAATATAAAATAGCATGCTTCCCGTCCCTCCACAGTCGACCACAGCATTTGAGCTTGTGTTCAATATCCAAACAAGTTTTCTTCAAAATGACGCAGTCTTCCAGTGCCAACCCTAATGGCAATGGGGAACTCCACCGAGATGAAGGTGAATCATCAAATGTGCATGTAATTAGTGAGCCACACGTGCCCGTGGCTTTGAATGAAAATAATAAGGACAACGCAGGCAGCGTTTTACCTGCCGTTTCAAGAGAAAATCGAAATAAGAAAACACTAGTATTAGACTTGGACGGAACACTGGTTCATACCAAATTACACCAGCGTCAGCCGCCTATGATTTTACCATAATGATTCATGGTTACCAGAAACAATTTTATGTGTTGAAAGGGCCAGGAGTTGACGAACTGTTACTACGACTGGGCGCCACTGGATTGTACGAAATCGTATTGTTCACTGCAGCATCCATAGTGTATGCAGACATTGTGGTGGACAGGCTATTGGATTCACTTTCCGCCATTGACAGCAGTAATGAACATAAAAATAGAAATATGAATATAATTCCACCCACTCATCGACTGTCGAGTTGTAATTGTCGCAAAGTAGGACATTTAGACTACGTGAAGGCCCTGTCAATTCTCGGAAGGGGTCTCAAAAACGTCATAATTGTTGACGACCGCCCAACCTCATTTTATCTCCAACCACAAAATGCCGTCGAGATCGATTCCTGGACTGCTGACAACACTGTCGACAAATCCCTCTTTCGACTCCTCTCCTTCCTCCTCGAAATCCAAGGTCCACAACTTCCTTACTCCACCCTAGACCACATGAGAGAAGTGCTCTTCTAATGATATCAACTTGCTCACTGATCGCAGTCGGGGCACATGTACAGACGTGACCATTGGAATCCAACCCTAATTCAATATAGAAATTAGGGAAATAATAAATGTTATGAATATAATAACCTTACCAGTTTGAAGTCACTTTATAAATTTATTACAAGGTCACTTTGTTACATTATAAAGTTACTTTATAAATTTTTATAAACTTACTTTCTTAAAAAGATAACTAATGTATATACAAAAAAAAAGGATAAACCCCCAATTGCAATGTAGTATGAGTGACAAATTATACATATCAAGATGACAACACAAAGTGAAGAAAATTGGAAAGCAATTAAGGCAAAGAAAATTATTATCCATAAAACTTTGAGGACAAAGTTTCTGTACAGAAGGGCAATGTTATGAATATAATTCATAACAAATAGTATAAATACAAATAAATATAATTATTTATAGTCAAATAAGGATTATGTAAGTAGTCATTAAGTTAGTGAAAGGGCATGTCATGAAAGGCCACCTGCCTAAGTATATAAGCAGGGCCTCATTGTAACATTTTATCATCACTTATACATTTTATATATAATAGATTATTATTACGAATATCTCTTGTGTATTTTACAATTAAGTCAACAAGCCTACGGTTTTGTTGCTCCATTAGTATCGGGTTTGAAGTAAAATTGCATCAAGCAGAGAACATCTTCAAAAATTTACACTTCACCAGGGGGGTGATGGAGAGATTTGATTGGAGGGATCCAGAGGAGCACTTTGGGGAGCTGACCAAGTTCAAGCAGACGAGGAATCCTAAGACCTACATCTCAGAATTCTTGAGGTTATCAGTGATGATTCCAGATCTTTCGGAACCCAGGAGGATCTTTATGTTTATAGATGGGCTGGTAGAGCCATTGAGTGGGCTAGTGAGGTCAACTCAAACCACTACGCTGCAGGACGCAATCAGGAGGACCCAAGATTTGCAGGATGCATTACTAAGGGCTAGGGCCCCCATACCCAACAGACCAACCTTCCAACAGAGAGGAAGGGACACGAGAGCTCCACCCCCGAGAGGCAACCAGGGTCGAGGGCCATTAGATGATGATGCCCAGAGAGGTCTGAGGAAAAGGAAGCTATGCTTCACATGCCAAGAGCCACCGGTGTGTCGGAGGAAAGGCATACTAAATTGAGGTCTACTCAGGCAGTGAGGGACAGGAGGAGACACTCTTCGAGATGGGAGGAGATGACAGCTTAGCAGAGCCAGGAAAAGGTCCTCCACCACCACCCCCTCGAGCAGTAAGAGGATCAGCGTTTGCATTGACCGGAGGGGTCCTTGCATCTTTGCAAGGGATACCCAAGTACTTGACGTTGAGGGTCTGGGGAACAATTCAGGGACAGCGTGTCTCGGTCCTAGTGGACAATGGAGCTATGCATGACTTTATAGATGCCCAGATGGTACAAAGGCAGGGTATCCAGACAAAGGGGTTCGATAGATCCTCTATGACAGTTCCGAGAGCTAGAACCATGCAGTGCATGTGGTATGTTCCAGCTTTGACGATGACCATGGCGAAATACTTAGTGACAGACCATTTCTTTGTGGTCGACATTCTGGATACCAACATGGTGTTGGGGGTCCAGTGGCTCATCACCCTTGGTAGTCACTACAAATTGGCATAAGTTAGAGATGGAGTTCCTAGATAAGAAGAGTGGGAAACCAATGATTCTTAGGGGCATGCATACATACCCTCCTCAGACAATTTTTGCACTTAGGATGGAGCCAGACTTCAGGGGGGGCACATAGAGTGGGTAGTTGAGTTGAGGATTTCCGAGGCATATGGTACAACTCGACCCCCTCACCCCGATGTATAGGCCATCATAGACCATTACTACACGTTTTTCGAGGACATTCCACCAGGGCAGCCACCTGACAGGGGGTTTGAGCACGCTATCGAGTTGGAGCCCGACATCCAGACCGTGATCACCACCCCCTATAGGCATCCCAAGCCCTACAAGGATGAGATTGAAAGGGCTATTGATTAGCTCTTGGCATTGGGGCACATCAGGCCCAACACCAGTCCCTTTGCCTCTTCTGTTGTTATGGTGAATAAGGAGGATGGGACGCTGAGGATGTGCATAGACTACAGGGTCCTGAACAAGAAAACCATGAAGAACCGCTACCTTATCCCCAGGATTGATGAGTTGATGGGCGAGCTGAGGGGACCGAAGTTCTTCTCAAAGATTGATCTGAGGTCGGGGTACCATCAAATCCGGGTGAGGGGCAAGGATGTCCCCAAGACTGAATTCCGGTGTCACTATGGCCACTTCGAGTTTTTGGTGATGCCCTTTGGGCTGACCAATGCTTTGGCCATGAACCATATCTTTTGTGGCCAACTGAGGAAGTTTGTGTTGGTATTTTGAGACAATATGCTGATATACAACCGCACATTGGAGGAGCACTTACAACACATAGAGGCAGAACCGCATATCCTGGAGGAGCAGCAGTTCTACACCAAGCTATCCAAGTGCGAGTTTGGTTTGACAAAGATGCTCTATTTGGGGCATATCATTGGGATGGATGGAGTGAGGGTCCACGAGGAGAAGATCAGGGCCATAAGGGATTGGCCAGAGCCCAAGAATGTGACATAACTTCAGGGATTTGTGGGCATTTACACCTACTACAAGAAGTTCGTAATGGGCTTTCCGCAGCTTGTAGCGCCCCTCACAGATCTAACTAAAAAGGGGGCTTTCAGTTGGACTGACATAACATAGGGGGCTTTTGATAGGCTAAACCAGGTGATGAGCAGTTGTCCTGTGCTCGCCTACTCGACTTCATGCAGCCATTTCTGCTGGAGTGCGATGCTTCTGGGGAGGGAGTAGGTGTAGTACTTACTACTGATGCAAGGGGGACACCCCATAGCTTTCGAGAGTCGAAAGCTATTGTCGCATGAGAGGTTGTACCCCATCTACGATTAGGAGATATTGGCCATCATGCATGCTATCCAAGTTCCGACAATATCTAGTGAAGAGCAAATTCTGGGTGAGGACTAACCACAACAGCCTCAGATTTTTCCTGGAGCAGAAGAAGTCACAAGAGAGGCAACAAAAGTGGGTGAGCAAGATCTAGGCCTATGATTTCGACATAGAGTATGTCAAGGGGAAGCACAACGTAGTGGCTGATGTATTTTCCAGGACGATGGCTTATTTTTCACTAATGAGTATTGAGCTAGATTGGAAGGCTCATTTGCTAGTAGAGTAATCCAAGGACCGTTTTGCATGTGAGGTCTTGGAGGGGTAGGTGACTGATGACCACTACAGGGTGATGGATGGGGTGATATACTACAGAGACCGGATCTATTTAGTGGCCAACTCCCAGCTGCAAGAGAAGATCCTACACGCAACCCATGATTCACCATTGGCCGAGCACCAGGGGTACACCAAAACTTATAGGGCCATCAGGGAGAGGTTCTCATGGTAGGGAATCAAGGAGGATGTTCTGCGGCACATCAAGGAGTGCGAAGTGTGTCAGCGGAACAAGGGGTAGATAGCACACGCAGCAAAGTTGCTTCAGCCATGCCCCATCCCCGAGGGGAAATGGGAGAGAATCTCGATTGGTTTCATCACGGGGTTGCCCATGGTATAGGGCAAAGATTGCATTTATGTGGTAGTGGATTGCTTGACCAAGTATGCTCACTTTTTCGCGATCTCGGCCAAGTACACGGCCTCACAGGTGGTCGAACTGTTCTTCAGAGAGATATTATGGTTGCATGGTCTCCCCAAGACCATTTTCAATGACCGAGACAGTCGTTTCATGGGGGGATTTTGGCAGGAGCTATTTCGGTTTGTGGGTACAGATCTCACACCTAGTATGAGCTACCATCCCCAAACGAATGCCCAGACGAAGATAGTTAACAAGTGGCTGGAGGGCTACTTGCGAAACTATGTCACCGGGCAGCAGAAGGCGTGGTTGAGTGTAATATTCCTTTTTTTGGTATCACCCATCACAGGACTAGGAGGGACTTCCAGAGTTAGGAGCAGACAGGTCACATGTACAGATTGGTGCTATCATTGGGCTCAGGAGCTTTTTGAAGGAGTTTTGAGGAGTTTTTGTTATGTATATTTTATTAATTATTAGTTAGATATAGTTATATTAGGTTTTATTAAGTGAAAGGGCATGATCAAAGATCATGCCTCTTCACCAAGGGACACTATGAGGCTATATTTAAAGCCTCGGTGATTCCCCATTGTATCTCATATCTCATCTTTTATCAATAATAATATATACTTATTCAAGATTACCAGAGTTTTTACACTCCAGTTTTCATGGTGTCCGGAGGCATTCACTTGATATACTCCATCATCCGAGCAGTTTGGCTTTCGTTCCGATGCATTCTGATAACTTTCAGAAATTTGAGTTATTTATGCGCTTAACTCAGCTGATTATGCTCAAGGTGGCATTCCGGGAGAAATACATGATGGAACACCTTAGTGTAATAGCTCATTGGAACCGGGACGAGAATACCTACATGGTGGGGCAGTTAGACACAGATTTCAGTGACCGGAGGAGGCATGGTAGCCGATTTACCCTTTTCTGCATTAAAAAAGAATATTTTAATAAAAGGGAAAAGTGCTCCATGAATAAAATAATAATAAAATAATGCTCTAGAAGGCTCCAAGGGATCTATAAAAGAAAGGGAGGAGGCCATTGGGAGATATCTTTGGAGGAGATCATTTGCTTATGTATGAGAGGTTTGAGGACGTGGTTCTCTAATTCAGCCATAGCCCCAGGACGGAAACCCTCGGGTGATTTGTGAGTGTTGGACGGAAACCCAATACTCTTGAGGAGACTTAACTTAGAAGTTTCACAGAGCTTCAGAGATTGGTGTGAGGATCATTCAGATCTTCAACTTGGGCTTCATCATCTTCAGTGGGTTCAGTGACAGGTGTTGCCGGAGGGAGAGTGGAACAGTTCAGTTTTGGGAGGCCATCGCCATGTAGCAATGCAGCAGATTGTATCGTTGGCCAGTCTCTATCTCAGCACTTTCTAGGTCAGATCTATATGTAAACCCCTCTTATTAGTTATAATAAAAGTTGAGATTCTTCTGTTCTATATGGTATTCGATTGCAATATTTATGTGTGTAATTTTATATGGCAATCTTCTGTAAGTAAATGTTGATTTTACGGCATAATATGGAGTTCAGTTAATTTTCTGCATTTTTAGTTAAAATATCCCATCCGAGATATTACATTGAGGTGGCTACACATGGGGGAGTACTGCTATAACACCACCTACCACATGTCCATAGGTATGCCTCCATTTTGTGCCTTGTATAGTTATGATGCTCTAACTTTCCTTGATGTCATGTTTGGAGACAGTAAGGCCCCCAAGGCCAAGGAGTGGAGCCAGGAGAGCCAAGACATCTTGAGGGCTCCCAAGGATAACTTGTAGGCAGCACAGAACAAACAGAAGATCTACGCTGATAGGGGCTGTGTGAAGAGACACTTTGAGGTTGGGGATCTAGTGTACCTACACCTCCAGCCGTACAAGCAGTCCATGCTGAAGCAAAAGGAAGCAGAGAAGTTGAAGCTGTGTTTTTATGAGCCTTATAAGGTAACTCAGAGAGTGGGGGAGGTAGCATATGAGTTGGAGCTACACCCCGGGGAGCCGGGTGCACAACATATTCCATGTATCTTGCCTAAAGAAGGCTCTGGGCCAGCAGGTGACATCAACAGCTGAGTTGCCTCCCACGGATGATGAGGGACATTTGGTACTTCAGCCAGAGGCTATATTGGATACCAGGGAGAAGAAATTGAAGAGCAGGGTGGTGAAGGAATACTTGAGCAGATGCAGGAACTTCTCGGATGAGGATGCCACTTGGGAGGGGGAGAAAATTCTTCAGCACCCATCTTTGTAGTTGCTTGAGGACAAGCAACATTCTGGCGGGGAGGACTGTAATATCCCTAATTAGAAGTCAACTAATTGGGAATATTAATTTTTGACAGATTTGGCTTTTCCTAAAGTTAGGCAGAAATAATGTGGGTTCAGACCCACAAATCATATTAAAGCAAGCAAAAATACTTTTCCTATAGTTAGAGGCAAAAATTGCGACCTTGGTGGGGGACGAGATGTTGATTTTTGGGTAGCATCGTATGTGCTCCAGCTCCGAAACTTTGTGGAGGGGCTAGAACACATGAGATCTCCAAGACCCATAAATCATTTGAAGAAATTCCACTAGGAATTTAAGTTATTCCAATAATTAATTATTTTAATGTAGACCCTAAGTCTAACTTAGGAAAATTAAATAATTGAAGGTAATTAATTTAAACATGTGGGTAACAATGTTCTAAGTGACGAGGATCAAGTCTTTTCTAATCTTAGCCATTGGTTAGAGATTAAATCACGGTCGTCGATTGTTCAACGATAAAAGTATTAAAGGAAGGTCTGGGGTCAGTTGGAGGACACACACACATAGCGGTAGCACTTGAGTTAAGTCGAAATTTTGGAGCGCGGTTTACTAAGAATTTTTGAGTGAGCTTGCAGTGCAGTGAAGGGGTGGTCGGCAGAGGGATTTCAGATCTGAGGCCGAGAATACATTAGCAGAGAGGTATATCTGTACCTGAGGAGCAGTGCATGCCAAGGAAGGGTAACACAGAGGCGGCGTAAGCCCAACAGGGGTGACGCAGAGCCAGAAGGGCTCATGCAGAGGGACGCAGAGCCGGAAAAGGCTGACGCAGTCACTCAGAGAGTTGCGTTGGGGTTTCAATGGGCCACATAGGGCTCGTATTCAACATATCCAGAAGGGGTGATGCAACCACACTGAAGGGTGACACAGTGATTGTGTAGGCACCTGTGAGTTTCTTCATCCTCAGCTGAATCAACCATATTATCTGTCTCCAGAGATAGAGGTACATCTGCATAATAATAAAACCCTCAAGAGCAGTTGCACCAGTTTTCCCGCATTGGGTTTTTTTGGGGACATTTGTCCGAAAAATCTTGTGTGTCCTTTGTCGAATGTGCTTAATTCTTCTGTACTTGATCTATATGTATGTGTAGGTTGTAGTGTGTTTACTTCAATGTTTTCTGAATATTTCTAAAAGTAACTCGTTAAATTAAAACCACAAGTAGGAGATGTAAACCAGATTTCTACAGTAAGATTTTTATAATAAGGATTCAGAAATTTTCACACGGGAGAGCCAATGAGAAGGCTTTGCGTTTGGTTGAGTGATAGCGCTGTGAGTGGCCAGTGAGCGGCAATGCAGGAGTGGTCAATGAGGGGGCAGCACAGAGGTGGCCAGTGAGGGGGAAGCGCAGTCCTAGGTGGGGCCCAGGAGGAACGTTGGTCTATTGGGGACAGAAAGGGAAGAGGAAGCTCATTCCTCATCATTCATTCACCTAAGTATTTTCTGTCTTCTTGACTGAGCACGCTTGAGCCGGAGAGCCAAGTCTGCAATGTTGTTCAACACAATAGATCTTCAAGCAGAGATCTCAACCTCTGCCTCGGGGGACTTCGAGTGCCTGCTTAGGAGAGGAAATTCCACCATTTTGTGAGAGAGATTCAAAGCATCAACATCAGGAGTGCGTAGTGCCTTCAAGACTGTGTAGCAAGGACCGCACAGTGATTGCGCAGTGCAGTCTAGAGGAAGTGTCAGAAGTGTGGGAGAGAAAAGAAGGTCTGCCGGAAGATTTTTAGGGGAGGCTAGCCACCTCCTACCAAGGATTTTGGCAGTGTTTCAGAGGCATTTTCCAGCAGTTTCAGACAGAAGGTAGAATTCCCCAATAGAGCAGCATGCCAAGCCCAAATGAATCATTTTCTGGGGTCAAGCTTTCTGCAAACCCTTTGCGGGTTTTTGCAGGTTTAGTGAGAGGAGTCCAGTGACCAATTCCCGGATTTTCTGAGCATGGGAGCTAAGCCAACCAGCAGTCCGAAATCAGGCAGCAGCACTAAATTCCAGGACTAGGCAGCGCACTGGATCAGCCACGCAGAGCATACTTCAGCAGTTGATTTTCTAGGATTGGAGTTGTTCTTCAGCCTGCCTTGAGCAGGCCCAGGTGCTATGGAGTTGTTCTTCAGCCTGCCTTGAGCACGCCCAGGTGCTATCTTTCTAAGCACAATATTGTACTCTTTCCCAGCAATTTAATAAAATGGCTCAGCGCTGAATTTGGTCTCATTTCTTGTGTATTTAATGGTGTTTTCAATTTTGTTGTAGATACTTGTCTATTTTTATTTTTATTACTGTTAATCCCCATTTGGGGATATTACAGTAAAGTTGATCATTAAGGTATGTGCTCTTTCAAGGAAAACATTCAGTGTTCTAGCTCTACAACTTCTCAGCCTGTCGAAAAATAAAGGATTAGTAGAAGGTCTAAATTTTTGAATTGTCTGTTCCGAGTCCTAGCATCTTTGCTGAACTTGATCTTTGTTCAAACTTCAAAGCAATCAACATAATGATTATAGACATTTGGATCTAAACTTGGTCTGTTCTTCTGCAAAAAAAGGGGAGGTCCTTGAGGCTATCTTCCTCTCGGTCCTATAGTAGATTGTGAGGTTTGTTCTTTTTGCAAAAGAAGCAAGGTCCTGGGGTCATCTTCCTTTTAGACCTGTGTAATTGTTTAAGTTTGAGGTTTGTTTGGTACAAGTCTGTCTGTACATGTCTGTTTGTCAATTCTTGTTTGACTTTGAGATCACAGGTTAGCGTTGTTGCATTCTAGGTCTGTCTAGGATTTCTCTCAAGTCTGAACTAAATTCTAGGTCACTTTAGGACTGTTAGGTCTCATTAGGACCTGGTTAATTATGTCAATTTTCACCGAGAGTTGTCAATATATGACAATGCTTCTCACTAGAAGACAATGGTTGTAAGGGGCCCATCGTTTGAGTATCAATATCATGCAGTAAGCCAATAATTGACTTCATATTCTGTTGACGTAATCAATGTACACCTTGTTGATAAACCTCTCATTGCAATTCTAGTACAGTGACAAATACTTATGTGACCTTGAAATAGTGAAAATAGTAAGACTGTGACATATAAATTAACCTTAAGCATCACACAATAGTATTAATGACTTGAATTTTGTGCTGTCTTTGGAAAAGGCATTTATAATTCCTATGAGATAGTGATCCATTTAGTAGTCCTCTGAGCACATATGATTACATTGGAATGACATGGTTAATCACAATATATCTGTGGTTGCCTAGTGAAACAGTGACACAATGTTGAGCGCTTGAACTATGCTTTAAGAGTTATGATAATGTATACTAACTTGACAATTAGATTGACAGTGAGCTTAGGCACTCTTAGCAGTGACTTGGATTAGCTATCCATGAATAGGTATGTGATATGATGAGCAGTAAGTTCTATCTTGATAAATATGTGTAGTAACTTATTATGGAAATGTGATCAGATACTTGGCAGTCATATTTGGGTTGATATGACAATGATCTTGTGACTTGATAGTGATATTGTGTACCTAGATACCTTAGTTAACAAGATAAGGATTCATTTGCAGAGAATTGAATTGACCTGATTAACTATTATACTTAGACATGATATACTGATTTAACACATAAATTCACATATTTAACATTGACCCGTGACTCTGATAATTTCGAAATCTGTTTTAGTGATGATCTAGAGAGTGTACTATCATAATGACATGACTTTACATCGTAGCAGGTCCTTGGGAACAATATCATCTTGTTGTACAATTTAGTGACATAAAAATAGATAGCAATGTATGAGCAGTGATCAGCAATGAAAAAGACATATGCTGGTAGCTCTCTGTGGGAAGAGTTTGAGAGCATTGGTAGCAGGTCATCCCATCTTGGAGTATGTCATTATCAGACATTTGGGTTCAGTATTTGCAGCAGTACAGGAAGTTCGGTATAGTGGTGGTAGCCAGCGTTGTGAGCTCTTGATGTTGAGCAGTGATCGGATGTGCAGAGACATATGTGTGCAATTGAGCAGTGATAGTGATGTGAGTTGAGCAGTGGCAGTGGTCAGTGATAGGCAGTGGTCAGCTTGTGCAGTGGTTAGTTGACTTGGCAGCATTGGCAGTCAGGATTTGATGTGCGATATTGTGCGGCGATCACTTTGGGCAGTATTGTGCGGTGATCAGTTTGGGCAGTGCATTACAATGATCAATGGCTACTAGGATTCGATATCTATTCTACATTTTCCTTATAGCTATTCTACACTGATTCAAAGCACAGAGGAATCCAGTCTTAAAATTGTGAAACGTGGTCCACCGACTCTTCAGGGTGGTAGGGTGGTGCAAGGCAGGTGATTGGAGTCACCTTCAAGGTGTGGCCTAAGAACACTTCAAGGCGACAGGGTGGTGCTAGGGCAAGTTGTGGCTTGCATAGGGCATTGTGGTGTCCATTCAATTGTGGCTGCTAAACTAACAGGGCAGCAAAGCATCCTTTCCGACAGGGGCTGGTAAACAAAGTGTTGGGGCACTCATCAAGTTGTGGCCTGATCTATAGGGCATTGCGGCGTCCTTCTGGTTGCAGCAGGATATATTGATTCAGCACCCCCTCCCCCCTCTTAGTGTTTCCAGCAAGGTGTCCAGAATACTTGTGAATATTTAGCGTCCACAATCATGCCAGCAACCTTGAAAACAAGTGCATTGTCTGTAATGATTTGCACACAAGAATCAACACCTACATCTTCAATAACTTTAATGAACAACTCACCAATATATTGTTTATCCTTCTATTATCCAAGTGCATCCATTGATTTCAAGAAAATTGGTCCCTTCAAGTAAGACACCATGAAGTTGATGAGTGGGTGGCATGTTGGATCTGTCCATCCATTATAAACAATACTAACCCCAGATGTTGGCCATGCTAATTTAATAGGCTCAATCACTTTGTCCACCTATTTCTTTGCCTTAGTCAACAATGTGGTTCTAAGCTTCTCCGACCCAGGAGGCACATACCTTGATGGAGCCCCTTGAGTTAGAGCTCGACACATCACAAGAAATAAAGGTGAGTGTGCAACATTAAACAATATGAAGTTCAAATAGAAAAATAATGCAATGGTGATATCAAGCTCTTCCCGTCTCTCTTTCTGAAAAATCTTGTCCATTGGACCAAGTGCCACTGCCTTGCTTTTTTTTGCTTGACCCACACACCCACCAAAACTCTGAAATGGAAATTCACTGCTGCTTTTCCTCAAGTATGGAAGGGGATCATCATTCTTGGTTTTTTAGATGATGCACCCACCCTTGCCACAACAACACTGACCTCCTTTTCCATTTCTTTCCTCTTAGCTAAAGACTCATTTGCACATGCTCCAATTCCACAACCTATTAAGCCCAACAAATGAGCTTTCACACAGTAATAAGTACTCTTGAAATGATTGTTGCAATAGCTGCACTTCCAAGCAACATTGCCTCATCCCTTCAACTTGTTGTCTGGCCCTTGATCTCTTGTGACATACTTCCACAAGGCATATTTTCTTTCTTGAGCATGTTGTCTTTCTAATTTATTCTTCCCTCAACATTTCAAGCTACTGTTGCAGTCCCACTTCGAACAGAGGGAACACTTGCAGACCTTGATGAAATTGGAATAGGAGGGGCATCACCAATGGGGACATTCTTCCCCTTCCTTTGCCCCTTCCATGTTGCCCTTGATTAAGCCATGAATGTCGTAAAAAAATAAACAAAAAATGCACAAACTGTTAAAAAGAAGTGACATGCAAACTGTTGTAGCAAAAATGCAAAAAAAATAGAAGCAAAATGCACTTACCTGTTGCTTGAATAACCTCCAAAATGCTCCCAAACCCTTTGCTAGTCGATACCACACAACCACAACAAGAGAGACATTCAAGAATGAGAGAGAAATGTGCCCAAATCATGCTTTAAAGGCCGCACGTCACACTTTTCAGAGGGACATGTGTCCTGTTGGCCCGTCAAATCGGATTCGCGTGCCCATAGAATCCCACATGCCAGGGCACGCTAGAGCTATGAATTAGACACATGTCATAGAAAATCACATCTGATTCGTGGGATTCGAGACAAGAGGTGGGGGGAGGATGAATTTGATTTCTTAGGGGGGTAACTCAGGTCCCCACGATTTTTCCCTCTTCACATCATTACACTCAAGATGTTGGACTCCATTCAACTAGTACCACGACTATGACATCTTCCTTGAAGTCTTGCCCCTTCCATGACCATCATTATCACATGTACTTGTGGATTGATGTGCCTTGCTAGGAACTATCCTTCCCTTTGGGGTTAGAAGCACTTAATAGGGCTAACTGAATTCTCATCCAAAACACAAGTGTGGTAGCTTGTTTACAAATCATCAACTAAAAGGCCATTTGAAGGAAAAGCTTGTGTGGAGTACTTTTCTGCCTCGAACATTCAATATGGTCCACTATGACACTTTTATGATTTCTTTACTCACTTGACCTTGAGGGTATGTTTCAAGTGGTTTATCTTATATGCATTGGATATCCATTGTGTGGAGTGTTTTCATGCCTCTATCATTAAATATGGTCCACTATGATACTTTCATGATTTATTTACCTAATGATGTTGATCTTGAGGGTATGTTTCATGTGGTTTATCTTAGATGCATTGGAAATCCCTCGAGGGATGGCTTGACTCTTCTACAACACAATGAAGAGAGCATCTAGCTCAACATAAAAGCACTTGTGACCTTGCAGCCATAACGTTGCCCCTCCAGAGATGAGCATTGGCCCTTGGGTAATCTCCACATGGATGATAGATTTATGACACCTTTTACACCTCCAAATGCTAAAACACTAAGCCTAAGTTGCACGGAGTGCTGAAACAAGTACGTTTAGAAACGTCACTTCTAAAACTGGAAACATCAGCCAAAACGTCATGTATGTGTGTGTGTATGTGTGTATGTGTATATATATATAAAGGAATTTATAAATAAGTGAAAAACACATTATCTTGCAAGAAAAAAGGGAATAAGACCCACATATGACAACTTAGAAGGAAAATCGAGTTTATATTAATTCTCATAGATGATTACATGATGGTCGAGTTTCAGTCGATTTTTGGCTGAGTTTCGGGCTTTCGGATGTGTTACGACCTGAAGCACCGAGTTCCTAAAAGCTTCGTGCAACATAGCACTTAGCAATGAAGTCAAGTTTGTTGCTACACAAACTAGCAGGCCTAGTAAATAGACTAAAGCTAGAGGGCACAACAACACGCTGGGACAAAGGCCCACTATCACCACAGCTAAGTTTCCTTCTCTTCTCATATTTTCACTGACGGGAGGAGTCCCAGTATCCCTCACTTCTGATAGATGTGTCTAGGGTATGTTTTAAGGGAGGCAAGGAGGCTCATTCAATGGAGAGGTTTAATGAAAGTATGAGCTTTGGGAGAAGCTAGGATAACTTTCCAAGAAAAACCTCTTGAAAGGAAATGTATCGGAGGCCTAAGGTTGAGATATTTGATGAGAATAAAGTTCATCCAAGGCTCAAGTTGACAAGAGAAAAGGTTGCGAAAGATATACTTCAACAAGTAGTAAAGCATGAACTGTCAAAGAATCCTTGACTTGAAGGATAACACCTTGGTTTCCCACTTGGTGTGATGGCTAGGGCATCAATTATATTAAGATTTGACTATGACAATTTGTTGAGATTTGTGGAGTGTTGTGGTAGTTTCGGATCTACTCTAGCTCCCAAACTTTGTGGAGGGACTAGAGTACATGAGATCTCCAAGACTTAGAAAGGGATTTGAGAAATTCCATCCAGTTTAAGAGAAAAATTAATTAATTAATATTTTCAATTAATGACCCTAAGTCTAACTTACAAAAATTGAAATATTAAAGGTAATTAATTTAAACATGTGATGGAAATAACTTAAGTCACATGGATCAAACTTTCTTTTAATCTAACCGTCAAATCAAGATTACATCACGGCCATTGGTTTCCAAACGAGAGAAGTATAAAGGAAAAGCTTGAGGTCAGTTGGACGACACACACAGAGGCAGAGCACTGAGACTAAGCTGGAATTCTAGGATGTGGTTTGCTAAGAATTTCCACAAGTATTTCAGCTGCAATGAGGGGTAGTATTCGCTAAGGCGATGATCTGATCCCAGAGCCAAGAGTCAGCAAGAGGTAGAGAAGCAGGAACCAGGAGCAGCGCAGAGAAGCAGAGGCTACGCAACAACTGAGCAGCGCAGAGGGTTTCAGCAGCTACATAGGTACTACGCAGGCCCAGAAAGGGCAGCACAGAGGTAGAAGGAGGCTGTCATGGCTTACGCAGGGCCAGCCAAGGCAGCGTAAGGACTGTGTCACCCAGTCTGGGCTTACGCAGCCCTCTCTTGAGCAGCGCGAAGGCATTAGAAGGCTAGCAGAGCTGACACAGAGGGCTTCCGAGCAGCGCTGGGGTTTCTAGAGGCTAAAAGGGGCTGAGTTCTGTAAATCTCATTTGAGGGTGTGAATCAGTCCAGTTTTCCGTCTCCGGAACAGAGGTATTGCTGCAGATATTATATTTCTCTGTCGGGTTAACCAGTAAGGTGCCCAAATTTGTTGTACTTAGAATCTACTTAATAATAAAAACCCTTCAGCAACCAGAAGACCGGTTTTCCCATATTGGGTTTTTCCGAGGACAATTGTCCAGAAAATCTTCTGTGTCACTTTGTCTATGTGCATGTATTCATTTTTAGATCTGTGGAGTGTAAAAACTCTGGTAAACTTTATAGGTATATATTATTATTGATAAAAGATGAGATATGATTACAATGGGTAATCACCGAGGCTTTAAATATAGCCTTATGGTGTCCCTTGGCGAAGAGGCATGATCTTTGATCGTGCCCTTTCACTTAATAAAACCTAAGATAACTATATCTAACTAGTAACTAATAATTAATAAAATATACATAACATTGCCCCTCTCTTAAAGATGCTTTGTCCTCAAAGAATACGTAATGATGGACAATGTTGACGAACGCCTGGGTTTCTTGAGCGGCGGGCTCTTGCTTCCCACATTTTAAAAATATCGTGGAGCATCTCCTCGAGTTCAATATTTTGGTGATGTGGATAGTGACAAGATCTGATATTGACAGGGTCAGATCCTATTCCTGGTACTGTTGGTGATTCTTCTTTGTTCCTTTTTAGATTTAGAGGTAAGTTACCAACAATTATTGTCTGATGTAACTTCTCCTCATCATCAAATGCTTCCTTCCTAACAACTAGATCTGCTTCATCACCGAAGGCCTTAACAGCTTCTGGCACTATATCAGTGGCTTCAGATGTGTTTGTCTCTTCCCATTTTTCTTTCAATTCTGGTGATGAAACATTTTGCTGTTTATAAGCATCTATATTTTCATGGTCTCTTTCATTTTCAATGACTATGTTTGTAGTTGCATCTGTGATAGCAGTCACGTTGAATTCTTTATGTGGCTCCTTCACCAACATTGCTTCTTTTTCTAACATTGGATTTTCATTTATATAAAAGTTCTCAATAACTTCTGTTGTTGCATTTCTAGCTTTATTAGTGGATTGAGTTGCATTTTCTTCTATTGGCTTCTCAGCTCTATAACTTTCATGGTTGATTTCAGAGTCTCTGCTTCTAGGTATTTCAGCAATATAGCTTTCATGTGAGCTGATTTCCAATTCAACCTCATTCAATTGCTCTTTTTCAAACATGTCATATTCATGATTATGATTTGAATTAGCTACATTGTTCAGTTGATTATGTTCCACATTTGGGAATATTGGAGATTGTGTCTGACTTAACTTATCTATCTTATCATTTAGCTTATTGAAGAGTTTTGTCATCGTGTTCATTGCTTCGCTATGCTATGTCATCTTGTTCATTGCTTCGCTATGCTTTTCTATGGCCTCGTGATGATTTAGCCACATTTGTCTTTCTATTCGATTTGTCGTATCATGAACCTTTTTGATGTCGTTGGAGTGTCCTGCAACTGTACCTTCAAGATCGACTAATTTTTTTCCGAATTCTTCGGACTTATTATTGATTTGTTTCTCGAGATCCACCAATTTATTCTGGAATTCGGTCATCGACATCGATGAAGACATTGAACGTGTATGAGGTGGGGAATATTTTTCTGCCAATTTTTCCCCTTTTTTTTTAGATTAATTAATTAATCAATATTTAATTAATTAATTAAATTAAATTTTTTTTTGAAATAATAATAATAATAATAATTATTATTATTATTATTATTATATATATTTAAATAATAATAATAATTATTATTATTATTATTGTATTATTTGAATTATATATATATATATATAAAATTATGGGGAAAAATTTTGTTAACTTTGAAAAGTCACATTGTTTTTAAAAGTCACGTTGTTTTGAAAAGGGTGAATGGGTTTTAATACCATGGGCAAACCATGGGCTCCAAAACCACGAGCTTGTACACAACGAGCAATTACTCTTCCTTGTTCCTTTTTACTTTGTCTTCACATGTATCATGAACCTTTTTGATGTCGTTGGAGTGTAAAAACTTATTATTATTATTATTTCAAAAAAAAAATTAATTTAATTAATTAATTAATTATTGATTAATTAATTAATTTTTTTAAAAAAGGGGAAAATTTGGCAGAAAAATATTCCCCACCTCATACACGTTCAATGTCTTCATCGATGTCGATGGCCGAATTCCAGAAGAAATTGGTGGATCTCGAGAAACAAATCAATAATAATTCCGAAGAATTCGGAAAAAGATTAGTCGATCTTGAAGGTACAGTTGCAGGACACTCCAACGACATCAAAAAGGTTCATGATACGACAAATCTCGTGGTTCATGATACCAATGGAGTGTAAAAACTCTGGTAAACTTTATAAGTATATATTATTATTGATAAAAGATGAGATATGATTACAATGGGTAATCACCGAGGCTTTAAATATAGCCTTATGGTGTCCCTTGGCGAAGAGGCATGATCTTTGATCATGCCCTTTCACTTAATAAAACCTAAGATAACTATATCTAACTAATAATTAATAAAATATACATAACAATCTGTATCTGTGAAGAACTGTTAATGTGTTTACTTCGATGTTAATGCTAAAATTTCAGATTAATAACTTGATTAAGTAGGAGAAGCATAACCAAATTTAACAATAGGGTTTATGCATAAGCAATATTCAGAATTTTTCACACAATTGCCTCAAATCGGGAGGAGAGATAGAGCAAACACCAACGCAGAAAATTCTCTGTATGGTTTTGCAAAAGCTCTTCCCTAATGAATTTTGCACTAAGCCCAAGGGAGGCCTACTTATCCTTAAAGTGACGAGGAAACGAGAGAAAAAATGGGTGAAGCAAGAATGATTTTTCAAGTAGAAGGTGATCACCAAGGATCCTAGACCCAGTGTCTGCCTATTGGGAGAAATGGAGTCAAGATAAACCAAGAAATGGCAACTTTGCTCTTCAAGGAAATCGAGAAGGAATTTTGTTACCCTAGATGGAAGCAACAAGAAAATGACTTCTAATTTTTATACTTCAATGACACTTGTTGTGGAATTTCAAGGATGCAAATTCAATCAAACCTCTAGGAACATTCATTCATTCTTTGTCCAATAAGTAACACATGCAAAAATTTCCAATAGTTTCAATGCTTCAAATATTTATTAGGGCACATTATTCACCACCAAAAATTATTCCATGCATTGAACATTTGTCAAAACAGATATATAGCATCACATAGCACTTACAAGACAAAGAAGAGTATATCCATCCACAAAATTGCCAAATAGAAGCTCCAAGAATGCTAGCAAAATTATCCAAACGTCATCATTCATCAATGACATCCAAATTTCTTCCTTTGTTGCAGGTCCGAATTCTCTTTTAGAGAGATCAAAGATCCAAAGTGTGATGTTTGGAGGAGACTAGCTCTCTCCTATTTAAACAAGTTCTAAGATCTCAAAATATTAAAATGAAGCCCCTCCTATGCCTAAAATGCTAAGTAACCCACCCATGGTTACAAGCCAACCATGATAGATCATAAAGTAAGTCGAATTAGCCTTATTAGAGCCATGCTAGGTCGACGTGGAGACCTAGAAGGCCAGTGTTGAGGCCTCATGTGCTAAAATTGAGAGTGAGGGTCTGAAAAATAAAGGACAAGAGGGGGATGCCCTCCAAATGGTGCAAAACATTTCCAAATCCCAATTTTTGGGCTCTGTGGGCTCGAAATGGGTGTCATGGGTCTCCAAATGGCTAAATATCATGTCGATGCTCCATCAACGGGGACTAGAAGATGACACATTCCCTCCAATGTCTCCCCGGGAGAGACAAAACCTCCTTTGGGACCTGGATCAGCTTCCAAGTGTCAGCTGCAATGTGTAGCTGACTGGGCAACGTGGTCCAAGTGCATCATCATATCTATATAACTGGGGCACGCATCAAATATGATGGTGTTGAAGAAGCCCATGGTGTGGCAATAAATGCTTTCCATGACTATAGGCCCATAGCTCTCAACGCTCACCCTACAAGTGCCATTATGACCCTCTGGAGGGCTTGGATCCCGTATAGGGAAACTAAGTCCAAGATGAAGACCCACGTGCAATCCTGTATAAGATCCAATGTGTCTCCTCACCTTCCAGTACAATAATCCATTAGTGCAATCAATTAAATAAGCTTGTTAATCAGGGGCAAAAGTGGACACTTCATAGTGGTATGCCCTTCTAAATGGGCTTTAAAGTTTAAACATATAAAATTGTTACCTTGCTCGACAAGTGAGGTTAATGAAGGACCCTATTAGGCAGTTTCAACCTTTAAGGGAGTGACAGGTCTATGGCGCATCCATCAAATGGCAGGTGTCATGTGAAATAATGATGGAACAAAGAGGGGGCAAGGGGGAGGGCGCCAAGCCACATGCCATCGTACAAAGGTGGCTATAATGAAGGAAGCCCACACATTGGGTGTATGAATGTAGGAGGGAGCATTTGTGGTACATGAGCTACCTCGACCTTTGTTTTTCCACCCTTCTTCATATGCCTTTTGCCTTCTATTGATTTTTCTTCATTGTACTACTAGTGGATCAAGGGAATAAGAGCATGATGCATAAGATATAGCAATGATTACCCCCTTAAGGTGGGCTATTTCATCACCCACCACAGGTTGGGACAATCATGGTTGCCTTAATGATGCAAGGGGCTCTCATAGTGGCCCTAGGAACCAAGCTGATGGTCATAATGATAGGGGTAGAGCTCATGTTTGGCTTTAGCTCGTGTGCTAAATTTTATTGCCTAGGCTATCTTCTGCATCCTGTGGTACATTTCTTGTTGTATGCGGCCATCTTATGCTTTTATCTTTCTTTTTAGTTGCATCAATGTCTGGGCATTGCTCCAGGCTCAACCCAAAGTGTGGACAAGCAGAAGGGGAGGCTAACACCTTGTGGACCCAAAGGACAGATGTGGACCAAGATGGGGAACATGTGAAATGGGCTTGTAATGAGCAGAAGGGAGTGAGATATATGGTATCATGAAGCGGGACCACGTAACCAAAATCAAGGTTTCCCATGCAGTGCCACTCCTAAAGCTAATAGCTAGTAAAGGAGATCCTATGGGACTAGGATACAACATTAACCCCCAAGTTGAGGTAAGGGAACAAAAGTATACTCAAGGCCCGTTCTTTCTGCCAAATCCACCCACTAATCCATGTCCAAATGTGCCCAAGAAAAACAATCATAAATACCCAATCACATAATGAAAAATATACCTTCGAGGTTGTAAGGCCCACCTTCAAACATATGATCATGACAGATGAGTGAGGGCACACAATGGTTGGCTTAGGTGGTCGAGAATAATAGCACATCGAGCTATCAAGTGGTTGCAATGGGTTGTTGGCTGTCGACTGGAGACAAATCTAGGAGAAAATTTCTCCCATAGGTGTCACACATTGGTGGTGGGTAACAAGGTCGTCGGTAAGATTGATGATGAGCCATAATGGACCCAGGACATTATTGAAAATTGTAGTCGTGGTCGATATTTCCATCAAAAAATAAAATAAAAGGAAGAAATTGTGAAATTTAATATTTCAAATTTCCCTCCAAAATCTTCAAGTCGGCCTCATCTTAATTCAAAAAGGTACCCATTCGAACCCCCTTGATATTCTATATAAAGGAGAGGGTTCCTCCTCATTTGGTACATCGAATTTGTCTTGTGCATCTATAATCTAGCGAATTTCAGGAGGAGATCAGGAGGCCGAAATTCAGAGGAAGGCCTATGGAACTTGGCTTGGCATATCTTTTATTCTTGGGAATTGGTTTGATCATTATCTTGATGGTGTTTTAGATGTACTGATGTATCTTGAACTCTCTCTCTTTCTCTCTCTCTCTCTCTCTCATAAGGAAGAAGATTTGGGCTTTCACCTTGTGGGTTTTTCCCAAGCCTCGGGCCTAATTTTTGAGTCTCTTGTCTCATGGTTTTTTGGTTATTTCTTTTATTTCTACTGTGATTTACTACTGCTCTTTCATGCTTATGAATGAATTTTCTTATACTTGCTTGATGATGTAAAATATTAATACTAATATTAATTGGATGAAGCTTTGATCGGTATAAGAAAAAATGTTCTAGCATTGCCCTAGTAAAAATCAACATAGCTGGGGGGGCGTTGAAGAGCACTGAATGGACGAATAATTCGGTAAGCGAAATTAGAACTCTATAACTCCTGTGCAAGAAACGTTTCTTGATATTTGTAGCTTGGGAGGTACTCCAAACCCTAGGCTAGAGGGTTTTGGAGGAAATGGCACACAAAAGTGACTTGTGGTAAAGAACCCAAGCCTGTGGGCTTTGCACCCAAGCATGCAAGTGTGAAACCAGCTGGTAATGCTATGCACTTGATTCTGAGGTACGTTTGATGTGTCATTCCTCCTTTTGTTGGGAGTTGGATCGGTTAGTGTCAGTCAGTTCTGCCTGTGACCAATGATCAAATGAGCTCTTGCAGAAAAAATTGTTAGGGTGTCGAGTCAAATTTTTATGGTTTCAATAGGTCTTCAAATAAAAATTTGGTCACTAGCTAGTGTTTCTAGGACTATTACTGCTCCTTCCAAAAAACTTTCACCTGTTGGTCATTACCATCTCTAAGTTGGATGAGTCATCATTTCAAGGTGTCCACATTTCAGCCATGCCATCATAGTCTTCATTCAAGTCAGTATATTCATTAGGTCATTAGGGTTTAGGTCACCAAAATTAGTCATTTCACTAATAAATACGACAAATGAAGGAGTAGTAATAGGGTTTTTGCTCAATAAATTTTGTTTCAAAGTGTAATTTATGTTTGATAAGATGTAATAAGTCCTAAAGGTTCCCAAGCTGCACAAAAATTTCCAAAGCTACATATTGTTCAAAACACAAAGAGAAAAGCATGTGGTGGGCCAACCCACTACTATGAAGAAAATTGACTCTTACAAGCTATAAAAGACCATTTCATTCATTTTTTCTCATTCATCCTGTTGACCACTGGAGTGGCACCTGATGATTATGTGAAGACTCCATGCCCAAGGATGAACCAAAGGACACGTGTGCCATCAGATATCATCAATTCAACAGATTTGTTAAACTCTACTTCTTCTTCTTTTCATTTTCTTCTTCAGTCTTCAGATTCCGCAGCCCTACAGGGATATTGTATAAATGTCACTAGCATGATGAATAAAGCCATGTAACAGGCCTAGGATGTTGGGACTCGATCAGCAAGCGAGTACACCTTGGATTTTTTTTGTTACTTGGTTTATTATTCCTTCTTTTTAGCGACGAATAATTTTCTAGGTTTTTTCACTCATTGCATTAACCCAAAGTGGGGGTGACAGCTTAGAGGTTGGGCCCCTAACGCATCTTATTGTCTAGAGTCAATGTATATTACCATGCTAGGTCATCTCTGAAATTTCACGGAATATGACTAGGTCTAAGTATGATTTTTTAATAATTAACAATTTCCCGCAAAACGGGATTTTTTTAATTAATTTCTATGTAATGATGTAAATAAGTGGCCTTAGGAAATGTCTGGGGCGTGTGACCACTCGAAATTCATCCTTAGAGACCCAGTGTTATCCTAAGAACCACTTTGGGGGTCAAAAAGCGACTGATAGTCCCTTAAAAGCCGATTTTCCTAATGTCACTTCCAAAAATGAGAAAAAATTCAAAAAATTCAATAATTGGAAAAATTCAGAAATTTTTCTAAAGTCAAAATGAGTTAAATTTTGACATGGCAGATTCAGTGAGAGTCAAAGATGATGTGGCAACCAGGTGGGGCCCGCCACATGAACCACAACTCAAAAGACAAAGGGAGTCAAAGGTTCCCATGTTGAGTTAAAGAGGCAATGTTGAAATATTATATATGGCTAAAGTTCAAATAATGTGATTTATTTCAACATGTTGGTACACATTAAAAATAGAGGGGGACAAAGTGAATGACATGGAAACCACTTCATCACCATGAGTGGGCCAAGTCAACATAAGTCAAAAGGGGAATTACCCACTCAAAAGGTGAAAATCAGCTTGAAAGTGTTTCACGAAATTGTTAAAGGATGAGTGGGGACAAGACTACCACATGGGACAGTTCTTGTCCCCCACTTAATTTCACTTGTCTCCGACTGATATCTACCCAACCAATCAGAATTAAAAGCTCAAATTAACATATGAGTTGGTGAAATACGTAGCAGCAAGTTAAAGCTAATACGCGAGCATATCTAGCAGCTAGTTGACAATTAAAAATAGATGTGTTGAATAGCAAGGGGCTGCCACGAATTATATGGGAGTTAAACTCCCCCTTAGCTCCACTCATGCTCACACCTGGCAGAAAAAAAAGCACACTGGAATTTTCACAAAGGAATACGCAGCAATTAGAGGCAGTCAGCCTATGGGAACACGCAAGCCACTACAGTCAACGCAACCTCCAATTAAGCTTGCTACAATATCACGTAAAGAGGACTTTAGTCCACACGCAACTCAAGAAAAGACAAGCATATGTGACAAAAAATTAAACACAGGTTTGGAGGAAGTTGTCTCCTCTCATCTCCACTTTTTTGCACACATGTACAACGCAGATTCTACAGGATAATGCACTCAACCAATTAACTGATACGCTGATCATCCTTAGTCTAATACGCTGCCATTTGGAGCTTAGCTTATCACTGGGACTGAAAATTATGTATCACTTATGTGATAGATTGATCATTGGGATTGGCTCTCATTTTTCTATTTAAATGAACCTTGGGCTCTCATTGTAATCATGGTTTTACTAACTATTGTGCTTGCGAAAGCACCGCTGCCTTGTACACTTTCAGAAATATCAATAAAGACATTGGGGTTTCATTCATGAGGTGTTCCTCCTTTTGGAGTGTGATGAATTGTTGATCATTGGTATAATTCCTTTTACTCATACTTTGATCTAATTTATTTCCATATGCTCTTGCAGATTTGTTAATGTAGAGTTATCTTACATTGACATTTGATTTAAGAGTATGCTCTAGGTATAGAATGCTCTAGTTGGTTTCAAATAAATCTCTAGAGTTTCTTCTCATTGTTTATTGTTAGATCTATATAGAACTAATTCTTGATTGAAGTTTTGTAGAGGGAACATCTTGTTGGGATCAAAGAATCAAGTGTTGGGGGAAGTCTTTGAAGAGACCAACCCACTCTTGATACATTCTCAAAGGAGCTCTCATTTGTTCTTTGAGCCTTCATAGTCTTATCTTACAAAGTGGTTTTGCAGGGGTTTTGGCACATAGCTTGCATACAAGCTGAATACTTCTAAATTTGAATATATTTTAAAACATTATACTTCATTGCTTTCATTTGCTATCTAAGAGTTTGAAGATGACTAAGCAAAGAGGAGAGTTTACTAGAACTCTTTGGCTTAGCCCTTTCTAAATTGTTGTACAATATTTTGTAATTTTATCTGTCTAATATTTGATTGGTTTTGTAGCCCTCTTTCTGAATTTTTTCTTGTGACATCTTGAGTGGACAACTACAAGAAATTACTAACAAGTTGTTGCAGGACCTTTGGGCTCCGAACTTCAAATGAGGAAGATAACTCTCTCTCTTCTTTGGTTGTGGGCGGAGAAGAGGCTTAGCTTCTCTTCTCCTATTGTAAAGTCTAAATTCTTTTAAGTTTTTAGAAATTCTCATCGAAGAAAAGTCTATGGTCTCAATTTTTATTTGTAAAGACTTTCCTTGGTTTAGAAAAGGGCTCATGGTCATTTCCTTCTTGTAAAATCAATAAAAATTTCTATTTTTGTTGTGGGAGCGTCGGTTTTACCCATTGGCATCCCTATCTCTCCATTTCAAATGAGAGAATTTGCAGATGGATTGACATCACATATGCATGCTCTAATCGGGAAGTAACACAAATCACATTTCTTTTTCCTAAATCTTGCTTCACAAATCTCAAGCCACATTTCCATTTTAAGAATATTGAAGCATTGTGTATTTGACAAACTTTCTCTTTCAAAGCAATCACTTATGTTCATGTCAAGAATATTGAAGCATTATGTATTTGACAAAGTTTCTCTTTCAAAACAATCACTTATTTTCATGTCAAACTAATTTCCTCAAGTTTAAAGTTCCTTTTGCAAAGCTATTGTGAGCATAAATCTCAATTTCATTTTTAAAGCATTGCAATTTACTTTACATGCAAATTAGTTGCTTATAAGCATCAAGCTTTTAATTGATTCATCATTAGCAACTCACAATTTTAAATGTTCTTGAAGCTTATGCGTCTTATGTTTACTTGAGAAAATATATAAAGTGATCTCGTGAAACAATCTTACTAAGAGCATTTTCCATTTTTTACATAGCACAGCTTGCATATCATAGTAGACATTCTGACTTGGTTGCATATTTAAAATTTACATCCAAGCATAAGCTTGGTTGATAGAAATCATAGGAAAAAGGCTTTCTTGGAAAATTCTTCCATTTGGTACAAAGTAAGGTAAAGGTGTGTGACCCTGCAGTTATGAAGGTGGCTTGTCCCCTTGTAGAGACGAAGGCACACGCTGACTTGTAAGACTCAAGGGACGGGTATCGTTAATGACACCCCCGTGCCCTCGCCCCCTCTTCCTTACAGTCACCCCAATTTTTACCCCTTGGTAAGAGTAGAAGAGGAGGACATTTCACCTCGGTTAGGCATTTTAGATTAAAAGTAACCAAGGTTAATTGCATCGAAAACTAGTTTAGATGCATCTCATGCTTTCATTCATAAATCTGTTTATCTTGAAAGAATTTTACTTCATTTAAGACAATACATTTTCATTTCAAAAAGTAGTACTCTGGAGGCACTGGTTTCTCATACGTTTCATGTTTATCTTATGTATTGCTCATATCACATTTTTGCTTGTAAATCTGAAGAAGTAATCTATTTAACTCTAACAACTCTCCTAGAAAACTCACATCTTTAAAATAGTTTTCCATTTAGGGACCACCCACCATAGCTAACCTAAGAGATAGCTTAAACGAAGAGAGTCGGGATTAGTGTGACAACCCCTTCTCTGAGTTCCTTGCCACCAACCACACCTTGTGGGGTTAAAGGCTTTTCGCACTAATTGTAGGTAGGTGTAGGCGGCAAGCGATAACATTTTTGGTGCCGTTGCTGGAGACAAGTCTTCTTGTCCCTGGGATAACGTCTGACTTTAAGTTTTGGCATATTTGAATTTTAGATTTAGATTCTTGCTCAAGTGGCGACTCCTCTCAATCCTAATTTTGCAAGAGTCTCTACTAGGAGAAATTCAAGTGGTCTAGTTAGCCCCTCTCCTGATCCTGAAAAGGTTTTCAGAGAGAGGTTAAATAGACTTTCTCATAGTAGAGCTCTTGCTAGTCTTGGGCAAGAGGCCATTTCTGACATTCATTTGTTGTTTCAAGAACAAGTTGAGCCTAACATCATGAATGATCTTTTTGCTCCTTGTAACTTTACTAACATTAATGGCTATCCTCACAATGTCCCTGACAAGGCTATTGAAAGGTTGCCTTATTTTCAAGGTAACAATGCCATTAGCGCTGCATCACATGTGAAGAACTTTAATGTCTGCATCTTTAAGTGGTGTAATGTTGCTAACTATGAGGATGTAAAGATCAGGTTTTTTGTTCTCTCTTTAGAAGAGGATGCTCTGACATTCATTTGTTGTTTCAAGAACAAGTTGAGCCTAACATCATGAATGATATTTTTGCTCCTTGTAACTTTACTAACATTAATGGCTATCCTCACAATATCCCTGACAAGGCTATTGAAAGGTTGCCTTCTTTTCAAGGTAACAATGCCATTAGCACTGCATCAAATGTGAAGAAATTTAATGTTTGCATCTTTAATGGTGTAACGTTGCTAACTATGAGGATGTAAAGATGAAGCCTTTTGTTCTCTCTTTAGAAGAGGATGCTCTTGATTGGTTCACTAAGCAACTTGCAAACTAATATGATTCTTTGCAAACAATTATTAATGCTTTCATGGGAAAGTATCGAGAGAGAAGAGAGAACAGTCATCTGATCAGTGCCATTAGCACCATAAAGAAGAATGAGAACGAAACTATGGAAGAGTTTAGCAAAAGATTCAATGAATTGGTTAAAAGCATGCCTGCAAATGTTAAACCTCCAGATGAATTTCTCTTATGCTCATATTTAGATGCTTTTGGTGTGGACACTGCTTATGAGTTGAGAAGAAAGGAGCCTACAACTTTGGGTGTAGCTCAAACTGAAGCCTTGAAAATGGAGAGGGCCAGAAAGCATTCAGGAAAATCTGAGATTCCTGGTTTCACTAGAGGGCCATCGAAATCGAATGATTCCAAAGGCAAGGTCAAGGAAGAGGCTACCCATGATCCTATTAAGGAATTAACTCAACTCATCAAGAGCATGGAAGCAAACCACACTAAAGAAATGCAAGCCATGCAAAGTAGGTTGGTGGCCATGGAAAGATTGCAAGTGCAAAGATTCCAACCTAGGCCAAATAATGGATGGCAAAAGAATAAAGGCCCTCAACAAGATTATAGGCCTCCAAATCCATTGGAATCCACCAATATGGTAGATCAAATTCCCCCTTTTTGTAAACCATGTAATGAGTTCCATGAAGAAGCCACATGCGCATATGTAAAGAGAATTATGGAAGTTAGCATGTTGGGAGATGAACATGTAGGAACTAGTGGTCAAATCAATATGTTCTCCATGGAAGATCAAATATACACCATTGAAAGTAATCAAGAGATAGACCATAGTCCTAATAATCTTGGGGTTGACAATATGATTGCAAACCTTGACAAAGTCACTAAGATTTTTGGGGAAAAGCCTACATCTAGACAAATTCTTGCTATGGCAAAACACAAAGGGATGACTTATCAGAGAAGGGATATTCAAGACCGAAATAATCACAGAAATTTTTCTCCTCCTACTTCAGAATTAAATTTTGACTTGGACAATTAGGTGAATAATGCAAAGGTTTCTATCCCAGTGACAGAGCTTTTAAAGATACCATCTCAAAGGGCCAAGTTACTAAGTGCAATTAAAGTTACTAAAAGGGAAGAAAAGCCTAATAATGAACCAAAAGATGAAGAAATTGTATTGAAAAGTATGAATTATTAGGTGGGGAACAAGATCATCTGCCATTTTATGTTTCTTTGATAGTGAATGATCGTCTTTTACACAATTGCATGCTTGATTCAAGGGCTTCATCAAATGTCATGACCAAGAAAGTCATGGAGCAACTCAATTTAAGGGTATCTATGCCCTATCACAACATATGTTCAATGGATTCTAAAAGAATTGAAGTGTGTGGGATAATTAAAGATTTACAGGTTTTCCTAGCTGCATACCCAGATAGAATAATGACTATGGATATTGTTGTGATAGATGTTCCTGATTCATGGGGAATGCTCCTATCAAGAAAATGGGCATCAGATTTAGGTTGTAACCTTCAAATGGATTTATTATATGCCACCATCCCCATGCCAAATGATACCTTTGTCGAACTTGATCAAGAGTTAGAGAAAAGATATTATGTTGAAGATCCAAGGAAACCCAGCAATGAGATTATCTATAGATCATGCCAGACAAGAAGTGATGTTGTGTTGACAATTTTTCTTCCCCCCTTAACAGAACGGATTCAAAATGAAGAGATTAGGCATAACTCAAAAGGCTTGGGTACTTCAAATCTTCCATCAGAGCATTTTCAAGACAGAGCAGTAGGATTGACAGTGATTGCATCATCATCGCCATCGCAACTAACCAAGAAGAAAAGAAAAAAACAAAAAAAAAAAAGGATATAAAAAATGAACCACCAGTTTTGAGCAGGATCAAACCTCAACGCATCAAAAGTCGAACAAGGAAAAGGAAGAGGTTTGGTGTATCTGATGGCCACAAACAAGTTAACAGTGGGGCAAGCCATAGTCCCAAGATAGTCAGAATTGGACAAGGCACATCAGAGAAGGAGCCTATGGATTTGCCTATGAGTAGGCAGGTTCTCAAGATGGATTTCACCAAAGACATTTGATGCCATAGGGCATCCTTTCGTATCATATTTCTAACCTTATCCCTTGTAAATTTTGTTTAAATAGATTTCTTTCATGAATAAATTGATATTTTATGCTCTTAGAATAAAATTTCCATTATTGTACTTGATTTTATTTGATTCTATTTTGAATGGATACTGCTAATATAAGTCTTTGGTTGGTGGATGCAGATTCCAGGTCCTTGCACACTATCACTTCATATCTAGCATGCATCCCCATATGGAGCCAAATGTTGACCACTAGAGTGGCCCCTGATGATTATGTGAAGACTCCATGCCCAAGGATGAACCAGAGGACACGTGTGCCATCAGATATCATTAGATATCATCAGTTTAACAAAGTATTTTAACTCTACTTCTTCTTCTTTTCATTTTCTTCTCCAGTCTTCAAATTTCGTAGCCCTACGGGGATATTGTATAAATGTCACTAGCATGGTGAATAAAGCCATGGAACGGGCCTAGGATGTTGGGACTCGATCAACAAGCAAGTACACCTTGGAGTGTTTTTTTTTACTTGGATAATTATTCCTTCTTTTTAGCGGCGAATAATTTTCTAGGTTTTTTCACTCGTTGCATTACCCCAAAGCCGGGGTGATGGCTTGAAGGTTGAGCCCCTAATGCATCTTAGTGTCTAGAGTCAATGTATATCACCATGCTAGGCCATCTCTGAAATTTCGCGGAATTTGACTAGGTCTAAGTATGATTTTTTTATAATTAAAAATTTCCCACCAAACGGGATTTTTTTAATTAATTTCTATGTAATGATGTAAATAAGTGGCCTTAGGAAATGTTTGGGGCGTGTGATCACTCGAAATTCATCCTCAGAGACCCAGCATTATCCTAGGACCCACTTTGGGGGTCAAAAAGTGACTTATAGTCCCTCAAAAGCCGATTTTCTTAATGTCAATGGCAAAAATGATAAAAAATTCAAAAAAATTCAATAATTGGAAAAATTCAGAAATTTTCCTAAAGTCAAAATGAGTCAAATTTTGACAAGGCAGATTCAGTGAGGGTCAAAGATGATGTGGCAACCAGGTGGGGCTCGCCACATGAACCACAACTCAAAATACAAAGGGAGTCAACGGTTCCCATGTTGAGTTCCCATGTTGAGTTAAAGAGGCAACATTGAAATATTATATATGGCTAAAATTCAAATAAAGTGATTTATTTCAACATGTTGGTACACATTAAAATTAGAGGGGGACAAAGTGAATGACATGGCAACCACTTCATCACCATGAGTGGGCCAAGTCAACATAAGTCAAAAGGGGCTCGAATTACCCTTTCAAAAGGTGAAAATCAGCTTGAAAGTGTTTACAAAATTGTTAACGAATGAGTGGGGACAAGACTGCCACATGGGACAGTTCTTTTTCCCCACTTAATTTCACTTGTCTCCCACTGATATCTACACAACCAATCAGAATTAAAAGCTCAGATTAACATATGAGTTGGTGAAATACGTAGCAGCAAGTTAAAGCTAATACGCGGGCATATCTAGCAGCTAGTTGACAGTTAAAAATAGATGTGTTGAATAGCAAGGGGCTGCCACGCATTATATGGGAGTTAAACTCCCCCTTAGCTCCACTCATGCTCACACCTGGCAGCAAAAAATAGCACGCTGGAATTTTCACAAAGGAATACGCAGCAATTAGAGGCAGTCAGCCTAAGGGAACACGCAAGCCACTACAATCAACGCAGCCTCCAATTAAGCTTGCTACAATATCACGTAAAGAGGACTTTAGTCCACACACAACTCAAGAAAAGACAAGCGTATGTGACAGAAAATTAAACACAGGTTTGGAGGAAGTTGTCCTTCAGAGCAGATGGGGAGATGTAGTCCACATCATGGAGATGCATGGGGGAGTGCAAAGACACTTGGTGGTATGCAGTGACACATGATACGACGCAGCGGCCTCTTGGAGCGTTGCCTCCAAGGGGACTTATGTACAGGCCTACAAGGGTTTTATCAGCAGATCCAAGGCATAGAGAGTGTCATCAGGAGGATTACTCTTTAGCATTCATGTAGACTCTTGATCATACCCTTTGGGACATACCCACCCATCACCCTCCAGTGTTGCTTACGGTCAAGGAGTGTTTGGTTGGCACCCCTTCACACTCTCCATACAGGCAACAGGGCATGGTAGGCTCACCCTAGGCAGTTGGATGAGATATCGCGTGTCACGAGCCGAGAGGAGACTTTCCAGTTGAGACACTTGGTAGGTGCACGAGTTGACAGGTACAGGCTTAGGGATGGTGTGGTTGATTTCCAGGGTAGCATATGTTCCACCCCTAGGCTCACATTTGAGGGACGCTGGATGGTAGACTTCCTCTACAAGAAGGTACCCAGATTCCGAGCAGTGTCCAGGTGTATCATCAAGAGTTTGGATGGCGGATTTCACTACGTGGTCTAGCAAGAGCAGGCAGGTACGCATGTGTGGGATAGACTCCTCATACTTGGGGTCCACCAGGGGGATACATACAAGGGTCAGAGATGAGGGTCAGATGGGTTCTAGCGGGTAGCCGCACTACGCAACAACATCTTGTGAGGAGTGGGAGTTGTAAGCTCCTAGTATGGTTGGGGAATCCAAGGATCTGTTGGGCAGTTGGATCACTCCACTATGTGATGTGCAGAGACATGGCAGAGGGTGATCCAGTCCACCTTGGTTTTGACACGTGGGTGAGCACTAAGGCCTCCACTGCATGGCGAGGTGGACTTATCATGTTGTTGCTCAAGGTCATGACTGGCAGTGGAGGGCTAGATATCAACATCATGGAGATGCCCGGGCAGAATGAGCTTGGTCTTCACAGATTTTTCTCCACAAGGCACCAGAAGAGAGGCATACAGTCTATGCACGATGGGGAGTATCTCATAGTCAGAGTGGCGCAACGTCAGCATGGTGACACCTCTCCGAGGTTAGCAGGGGACCCGAGCATTACAACTCTACACATCTCGATATCCTTTAGGGATGAGTTGTATAGTCTAAGAGGAGATCATGTAGATCTTCCATTGGGCTTTAGTAGGTCACTCATGGAGTGTGGGACTTCATTAGCATGGCAAGGTGGTTAGCGAGATAATAGCAGGAGGAGTTCATGTGAGCGAGACGTTATCTTTGCAGGGATTACCTGGCATCTTCGAGGGTTTACTCTTGGAGTGCATGGGATGGACTACTTGGTAGGGAAACTTCATGAGGAGTTGAGCACAGTGCCATATTATCATCATTACCTACTCACTGATGGTGTTTAGAGGGCTCCTGCTACTTGTCCCTGGCAGGATGGTGAGTGGAATAGGGGGAGCTTCATGTTGGACAAGATGGTTGGGGATCCAGGTAATGAGGGGTCCCTTCATATCAGGGAGGCGCAGAGGTTAGGGATGATTCAGTGGCACATCTGGGACCCTGGCACATTTTTCCAGTGATAGTGGGGAGCGTCAGCTAGAGAGGATGCTTGTTCAGGCATTGCTTCAGGACAAGCAATTTTTGGGCGGGGAGGACTGTAATATCCCTAATTAGCAACTCTTCTAATTAGAATATTAAATTTTAATGTTTCTAATGTCAAGCAAGAATAAGGTGGTTCGGGACCCACAAGTAATAATTAAGGGAAAAACTACAGCCTACTCCTAGAGTTCATAAGGAAAAATTGCGGCCTTAGTGGAGTCCATGTGGTTGGCGTTCGATTTGGAGGCATCTCTCTAGGTGGCAGTGTGGGAGAGGCTCTATGGGGTCAGCACAGCGAGTGGCTGGATGAGGGGATTGCGCAGTCCAAGGTGGGCCCAAGGGAACGTTGGGGGCTCAACTAATAAAAGGAAGTAAAGGCAGCTCATTTCCTCATTCATTCATCTTCTATTTTTATTGTCATCTTGACATAGCACGCTTGTGTCAGACGCCAAGTCTGTCATGCTATTTCGCAAACGAGATCTTCAAACGGAGATCTCAACCTCTACCTCGGGGGACTTTGAGTACCCGCTCAGGAGAGTAGTTCCACAATGTTGGTGAGCAGTTGACATTGCAGCAATAGCAAGAGAGCGTAGTCCTTTCAGGACTGCGTAGAGGCAGCACAGACTACACAATGATTGCATAGTGTAGTGTAGAGGAAGTGTCGGGAGTGTGGGAGAGAAGAGGAGTTCAGCCGAAGGATTTGGAGTGAGGCTAGCCACCTCCTACTTGGGATTTTGGCATCATTTTGGAGATTTCTACAAACAGTTCCAATTGGGAGTCGAATCTCCCAGCAGTTAGGTGAGCCAAGCCCAAGAGGGCAACTTTCTGAAGTCAAAACTAGGACGAACCCTTTCTGGGTGATTTTGGCTTTATTGAGAAGAAGCCAATATTAATTGGGCATGTTGAAATTTGGTACCGGAGGACAGGTGGTTCCCTAAGGCTTTGATCTTTGGCCTAGGGAAAAGTGTCCAAAAGAATTTAATTTTTCTCCTAAAGTAACTTTATAATTTTTTATAAAGTTAAATCTAATTTAAAGTGACTTTAAGTGATAAAGTTACTAAAGTGACTTTATAAAGTTATAAAGTCAAATCTAATTTAAAAGTGACCATTAAGATGGGCAATGATGTAGTGCGGTACCAGATATCTCACAAAGATTACTAATGTGAGAATGAGTTAGCGACGATTGGAGAAACCATTCACCCTTTGAGTTGGTGCGGATTGCGATGAATGGCCTCCCGTTCATGGATGAACTTTCTTTGATGGGGTTTGTGCACGTGAGACCCTTCCCACATGGGAGAGGTTTTGGGATGATTGCATTCAGATAGAGATCAGGAAAAGTCAACTTGGGGCAGCCAAGCCAGTTGAGCAGGATGAGGATGTAGCACTATTGGCAGGAGGCAAGAAAGGCAAAGGGAAGAGGCAGGCTTCCACAAGCAATGGTGGGGGAAGGAGAAGAAGCAAAGAGAAAGGAGTAAACAAGGAAATAACTCACAGAAGAGGACTATTCCAAAGTGAAGTACGGAATTGTCGAGAAAGATGAGACCTTGTACGATTGTGTGTGGGAGAAGAAGAAAGAAGAAGGAAGAACGAGCATGGCGACGGAGGCGGTTGAGGACTTTGCGGTCGCTTTGACCGGGAGTTTGGGTTCATTGCGTGTGAGTCTTCTAGTGCAGGATTATCTGCCATAGAGGTTCAGAGGGAGCATGCATTTCCCTCGATTGGCGGAGCATCTTCGGGTATCTGGTATGTGGACAGTGGGGCTTCACGTCACATGACAGGAGTCCGTGAGTACTTCTCAGAGCTTTCAGAGAGTGGCACTGATGTAGAGGTAGTACTCGGTGATGACAGAGTTGTTAGAGCAGTCGGTGTAGGAACATTGACATTTCAGAGGGAGTCCAAACCTCCCTTGAAGGTGTCAGATGTTCTTTATGTGCCAGGGATGAGGAAGAACCTCATATCCGTCTCAGCTTTGGAGGACGGAGGATATGAGATACTATTCAGGGGAGGACAGGTGTTGATGTATCCCAGGGGCACTCCAGCTGATTCAGCTAGAGTGATAGGTGTACGCCATGCAAAGGTGTACAAGTTTGCATTTCAGTCCCTCTTGGCATTGAGCAGCAGTACCGACAGCAGAGCTAGCAGTTCCGAGCAGTGTGAGATTTGGCACCGCAGGATGGGGCACATGCATCATGGAGCCTTGAGGACTTTGCGGGAGATCACTACAGGTGTGCCAGAGTTCAGTACTGATCACTTTGATACTTGCAGAGGATGTGCGATGGGCAAGTTTGCCAAATCCCCTTTTCCCAGCAGTGACAGCAGAGTGACTGGGATACTTCATTTGATTCATTCCGATGTGAGCGGTCGGATGTCTCATGTTTCCTTGAGTGGATATGAGTACTATGTTTTATTCATTGATGATCACTCCAGGAGGACCTGGATTTATTTCTCGAAGACCAAGAGTGAGGTCTTCAAGCGGTTTCAGGAGTTCAGAGCTCTTGTGGAGACACAGACAGGTCGGAAGATCAAGTCCCTGAGGTCGGACAATGGAGGAGAGTGCACCCTTGGAGAGTTTGTTGACTATTGTGCGGAGGCAGGCATTAGGAGGGAGCTCACTGTTCCTTACAACCCCCAGCAGAACGGGGTTGCGGAGAGGAAGAACGGATCCATCGGAGGGGCTGCCAAAGCCATGTTACATGATCAGGGGTTGCCATTGTTTTTGTGGGCAGAGGCCTGCAACACAGCTGTTTACTTGCAGAACAGGAGTCCGCATCGTGCCTTGGAGCACATGACTCCGGAGGAGGCTTTTTCTGGGAAGAAGCCTGATATGGGTCATCTTCGTATCTTTGGGTGCATGACATACTCCTACATACCCAAGGAGAAGAGGACCAAACTAGAGCCCACCGCAGAGAAGGGTATCTTTGTGGGCTACGGTGAGACCTCCAAGGCCTTTCGGATTTACATTCCTGCACAGAGGAAAGTTGTTGTCAGGCGGGATGTGAAGTTCGAGGAGGACAGGGCCTTTAGGAGGTCACGGGGGTTAAATGTACGGATCGGCCATACCCTCGGCCCGGCGGTTGGTCGGTCGCGAGATCCGGGTGGCGAGGATCGGGAGGATGCGGTACATCTGTAGCGATGTCGAGGTCCGTCGGTGGGGGTGGCTCGCGGTCGAGGGGTGGCGCTATGGGCGGCACGCAGAGGCTTGGGTCCGCGAGCGAGTTCAGCACAGGAGTCCCGCGATGGACGGGTTCACACGGTGCCTCGACGTCTACGAGTTCGAGTGCGGGCGGGGAGGGACGGCGGACGGTCGAGGAGTTCGGGCTCTGATGTTGAGGAAGGAGGAGTTTTGTTCTCGGCGGGGGGGGGCACTCGGGGAAGAAGGCCAAGTGGCTTGGACACCTTATACTCACACACATGCAGTGGCCGAGCCTTGCCCTTGAGCTCCAGAGAGAGCGAGACCACGAGAGAGAGAGTAGCTATATGGCAATGGCTACCGGCATCCTTGACTGCGAGCCTTCTAGCTATGAGAGCGGCTAGCCGGCATCATGGAAGAGGCCATGCGGGAGGTGTTCTTCTATCATGAAGAATGATGTTTGGGAAGGTAGTGCGGGGCACAGGGAGCAAATGTTGGTTACTAGGATGGCTTTACGGTAAAGCATCTTTGGAGATGGCGACATTGAGGGGTCAAGGCAAGGTTTGTGGCTAGAGGGTTCTCCCAAGTAGAGGGAGTAGATTATCAGGAGACCTTGGCTCTCGTAGCTCGATATACTTCGATTCGCTCCATCATATCGATAGCAGCAGAGATGGGTTGGAAGATCCACCAGATGGATGTGAAGACCGCATTTCGCAATGGCTTCATACAGGAGGAGGTGTACATTTAGCAGCCACAGGGCTTTGAGGTGCATGGGAAGGAGTCCCATGTGTGCAGATTGAAGAAGGCCCTTTATGGCTTGAAGCAAGCTCCTAGAGCTTGGTACTCCAGGATAGATACATACTTGCAGGAGATGGGTTTCACAAAGAGTGAGGCAGATCCAAACCTTTACTACATTGTGATAGGTGAGGAGTCTCTCATTCTGGTGATGTATGTGGATGACTTGGTCATTACGAGTGCAGAGAGACTCATAGAGCACTACAGGAGAGATCTTGCGGCGGAGTTTGAGATGAAGGACATTGGCTTGATGCCTTACTTTTTGGGTTTGGAAGTGTGGCAGGAGGAGGGGCATTTCTTCCTGGGGTAGGGGAAGTATATTGTGGACATCCTTGGCAGATTCCACATAGAGAATTGTAAACCCATGTCGACACCGATGATCATCAACTAGAAGAAGCTTCATGCTTCAAATTCCGAGTTGGTGGATCCCACATTGTACAGACAGTTGATTGGTTCCTTGATGTATTTGGTCAACACTAGACCAGATATTTGTTTTGCAGTCAACACGATGAGTCAGTTTATGTGTGAGCTAGGAAGGTTCAGCAGGTGGTACAAAACACATTGCGGTACTTGCGAGGGACGGTGGATTATGGTGCGAGGACTACGGGCGAGGGGGGATGGGTGAGATTGGCCGAGTTACAACGGTTACGTTGGGCAGGTTGTGCTTACGATAGGAAGAGAACTTCAGGGTGTTGTTTTGGGTTGGGTTCGGCAGTGGTGTCATGGTTCAGCCGGAAGCAGCAGTCGGTAGCATTGAGTTCAGCGGAAGCAGAGTATATGGCAGCCAGTCTAGCTAGTTGTGAGGCCATCTGGCTTCGCAAGGTGTTGTTTGGCTTATTTGGTCAGCCGTTGAGACCTTCAGTGATTTACTGTGATAATCAGAGTTGCATTAAACTCACGGAGAATCCAGTATTTCATGACAAGTCAAAGCATATCGGGATCAAATATCACTTCATCAGAGACTATGTTCAGAAAGGAGCTGTGAAGCTTGAGTATATTCCCACTGATGAGCAGGTTGCAGATATTCTTACCAAAGCCTTACCACGGGGCGAGCATGTCTACTTCAGAGACAAGATGGGTGTGGTGAGGAACACCTTCCTCGGTAAGAGGGAGTGTTGAAATTTGGTACCGGAGGACAGGTGGTTCCCTAAGGCTTTGATCTTTGACCTAGGGAAAAGTGTCCAAAAGAATTTAATTTTTCTCCTAAAGTAACTTTATAATTTTTTATAAAGTTAAATCTAATTTAAAAGTGACTTAAGTGATAAAGTTACTAAAGTGACTTTGTAAAGTTATAAAGTCAAATCTAATTTTAAAGTGACTTTAAGTGATAAAGTTACTAAAGTTAAAGTGACTTTAAATAAAGTCAATATAAAATTAGAAAGGAAAAAGTGACTTTAGAAATAAAAGACTAAGTGGGTCTTTATTAAAGTGGGGTGAATTAAAAAATGAAAAGTGAGATTTAAATGAGCATTTAATCTCAGCCCTAGATCTCAATCTATCTCAGCCATTGGATTTAGGGATTCCCCAAAAGTCACTTAGGGTTAGGTTAAAGGAGAAAAAGGAGGAAAAGGTCATTCATTCTTTCATGAGCAGATTGAGAGAAGGAGAGCAAGAGAGCAAGGGAGATTTCTGAGCAGTGAGGAGGAGGAGGCAGCAGCTTGGCACACATTCCAAGGCAATATTTCAGCAAGACCGTACAGCAGAGTTTGCACACAGTTCAAGGCAGATTTGGCACGATTTCCAAGGCAGAATCCGTACAGCAGCTTGTGGCACGTTTTCCAAGGCAGTCGTACCATTTTCTGGGCACAGATTTCGAGGGAGAAGCTGCTGTTTTTTGCTGCACGCTTTTCTAGACAGGCCGTACAGCCTGTAGCTGATTGCTGGCACAAAAATCGAGGCATATTTCCGTACAGCAGCATTTAATACAGCTACACGCATTCCAAGGAGGTCGTACAGCAGCATTTATTGTTGTTCTGCACGCAAAAAGAGGAGGCTGTACAGCAGAAATTAATGCTGTAATTTCTAGGCACGTTTTTCAAGGAAATACGCACAACATTTATTGTTGGTTCAGTTTTACTGTCTGCACGTTTTCCGAGGCGGTGGTTAAGCACGGAAAGAGATAAGTTGTAAAAGTTTACTTGCTGATTTTTCTGAATATTTCTGTCACTGTAAAAAGCATTTTTCAGAAATAAGAAGGAGCTCTCAAACTGGTTTTCCCCAAGAGTTGTAGGGGGTTTTTCCAGGGTCACCTTGACCAAAAATTACTGAGTTATGATGTGTTGAATGACTGTTTGTTACTGCTGTTATTTTTATTTCTGCATTTACAGCATTCTGAAAAATTTCCAGAATTTGTGTTTTCAGCAAAATTTATTTTCCAGTTATTAAATGTATGGATATGGGAAAGGGCATTTAATTATTTTGGAGTAATAAGGTGAAAACTGAAAACCGGGGTGGGAAATAGAATTTTTTACAATTTCCTCATTCATTCATCTTCTATTTTTATTGTCATCTTGACATAGCACGCTTGTGTCAGACGCCAAGTCTGTCATGCTATTTCGCAAACGAGATCTTCAAACGGAGATCTCAACCTCTACCTCGGGGGACTTTGAGTACCCGCTCAGGAGAGTAGTTCCACAATGTTGGTGAGCAGTTGACATTGCAGCAATAGCAAGAGAGCGTAGTCCTTTCAGGACTGCGTAGAGGCAGCACAGACTACACAATGATTGCATAGTGTAGTGTAGAGGAAGTGTCGGGAGTGTGGGAGAGAAGAGGAGTTCAGCCGAAGGATTTGGAGTGAGGCTAGCCACCTCCTACTTGGGATTTTGGCATCATTTTGGAGATTTCTACAAACAGTTCCAATTGGGAGTCGAATCTCCCAGCAGTTAGGTGAGCCAAGCCCAAGAGGGCAACTTTCTGAAGTCAAAACTAGGACGAACCCTTTCTGGGTGATTTTGGCTTTATTGAGAAGAAGCCAATATTAATTGGGCATAATTTTCTGGTCAGGTTTGAGGTGTCAAACAAATGTCCTAGCTCAACTAACAGCTAGTGGAGTTAGGGGAAATAGGGCCGAAATTTCGAGGTCGACATTTGGCCAATTCCTTCACGGGTTTTTGTCGGTTTTGTGAGTAGAGGCTGGGTTTAAAAGCCCAGAATTTTCTTAGCAGTGCAAGCAGTCGAACTAGTAGTCCGAAGTCAACCAGCAGCAGCATTTCTAGATAGAGAAGCGCGGCACCAAAGCCACGCAGAGCCAATTGCAGAGAGTCATTTCAGCTTGGGTTGAGAAGTGTTCCAACCTACCTTGAGTAGGCCCAGGTGCACCTATTCCAGCACCTCTTTTGTACTCAATTCCCGACATTAATAAAATGGCTCAACTCATCTTTTCGCTTCAATTTTTCGTGTATTGATGGGGTAATTCATTTTATTGTAGTTTTAGTCTATTGTTTCTTGTATTACTGTTATTTTCCCATTTGGAGATATTACATGTGTTCAGGGTACAACCAAGGAAACATCACCTAGATGGTCAATATACTTTATTCAGAGTAAATTGGTTGTCAAAGGACTGACACGAAGCCCCAGTTGTTTTTTTCTTGTATCAGTGGATATATGAGGGCCATTATCCCTGGTACGGGAGCCCTAGACTGTTGTATTATTAGTTTTGTTATAGGCCATTTTGTCACATCTGGTTAATAGGCCTGCAAAACGGATCAATCAACATCCATGAACATGTTGTCATCATCCCTACACAAAGCCCTAAGCATGAACTTTCCAAAAACTCCGAGTTTCTAGGATTAACTACTCAAACTCAGTGTTATTAACCCTAGTGCACCCTTTCCCTTTAGACACATGTTCAGCGTTGGTTGCTCTTTTCTGCAACAGTGTTGATCAAAGTTCGTTGCTCCCTTCTACAGGTGTGTTGATTCTATAAATTCAGGAAAATTAAAAAGATTTATGAAGCTTCCTCTTCTAAAAGTTTCCAGATATTGTTTTAACCATTTACCATGGATAAGAACTTGAATCCTATCTGATCCTACCTTAGAGACTTCACATCTTACCCCTTGAGTTCATCCTCCCTTCATATGTCGATCTCAAACCCATTATGGTAAATCTGAAACTACCCTACCTCTCCTATAAATTTACTGCCATCCATAGCATCAAGGTTGCCTTTTGGAGATTGATTAAGCCTTCATGTTGCTGCCTTCAACCTAAAGGAGACATCATCTTCATTCATTAGGGTGACATTGAACTGTCCTTTGTGACAAGGAAGGACAAGTCAACTAGGGGAGATCCTTACAAGATCAACTATTATTCTTGGTTGTAAACTCTCTCATATTTCTATTATTAAAAAGAGTATATTTTTTACCTATATATGTTGTATTATGCTTATCTTCATGTATTTCAATGCCTCGTTGATTCATTGAATAAAGTAATTGAATTATGCTGCGTAGATGTTGTATATACTTGGCTTGTTTTGCTTGTATGTGCAAGTTCTAATTATAGCATTTGCAGCTACAACTGGAGCTCACAAGCAAGGAGGAAAGAAAAGCCTACAACAGATTCCAAGTAGACTTCCTTTCCATTCTTCAATTTTTCTAAGGAAAAACTCTATGCTCTTTGTCTGCTATTGTTCTAGAGCAGTCCACTAGATATAGGGAAATTACTTTTGTCTGCAATTGTAAATTATGTATAACAAATTGGCGACTCCACTAGGGATTGATTTTTTCCCTTAGTGGTTTCCTTAACATAAGCACCTTTTTCACCTCTTGAACAAACCTTGATTGCCTCACTCAGACCTTGATTAACCCTAGGAAAGCCTTTCTTTGCGCTTGATTTGAATTTTGGCCCAATCGGCCTCACCAAAATTTCTGATCTTGAGATAGAGCTCCCTAGCGCACCTACTCCTCCTTTGCAACTGCGTTGCAGAGCACTGGTGCTTGTTCTGCACTTGCACTGATCCTTGTAAGATGCAAAAAATTGCTACTTTTTCTCTTTCTCTCTGAATTGCTTTGGTTAAGTTGGTTCTCCTTCTGTCCCTGAGTGTGTCTTTGATTCTGAAAGCCTTCACTTTGTTTTCTTTTGTTTTTGATAGCCTCTTGTTACGTAGGTAAATCCTCTCTGCGGACAGAGACGATCCCTCTAGCCCTAGGGTGGGTCTAGAAACAAAGGGACACACTAAAGTGTTGCTTCCTAGTTAATGAATGAACAAGAGACATGGTAGATCGACCTACCTAGAATCCAATGCTATCGTTGTTGCGGAAAGAGTGGTAGCCTCTCACTCCTGCCTTGGCAAATCACAATCCGTTCGCTGTTACGCCTGGATACCTGCACATAGAACAAGAAACAAGAACAACATACGACATCATAGTTTCACTCATAACTATTAACCAGTGAAAGAGGGCTAAACATATCGCATGACACAAACATCATAACACAATAGTGGAACCAAACAGTAGTCATGTATATAAATGAATAGAAGGAAGAGTTACAACCGATGCTTTGACGTCGCAGTCTCCTCCAGCAGGGTTCAGGCGAAGCGCATCTCAGATGTTCGTCAGGGAATTCGGACTAGGTGAAGGCATAGACTCAAGCTCTCCTCAACGTAATTCCTTCTATCTATCTTCTCTAGTCATTCAACTATAGTATCAATTCTCCAAGTTCAGCTAGCTTGTACTAAGAGAGATAGCTTCTTTTATCGAGGAAAAGGGGGAGGTTGGGATCCCTAAAAAGGTGGGAGGGAGTCCTATCCTTTGGGAGAATTCCAAGGGAGGTGGAAACTACTAACTAAAGGAGGGAGTCTGTGGTTGTTTCAGTTCAACCACTCCCAATGACTCATCCTCGAGGTGGTTGGAATCGAACCTCCGCCTCTATTTTTAAAAAACATTCCATAAACAACTTGGCGCGGGTGCTTAACTGGGACAAAGTGCCAACTGGTGCGAGCTCAATGTTAATTTTCTAGCTCGGCGCGGGAGTGTAACTGGCTACTCGCGCCAAGGCAAAACAAGGATTTTTACAATCCTACTCAGGGAATTGTCAACAAGAGGAATGTTACTCTCATGCAAAGGAATGCAGTGATGGTTTTTTCAAGGCATGACATTGCTTATCGGTCACAAAAACGACCCTCCAATGGGCAAGAACAGTGACAAAATGCAGCGTAATAGATGCCCCCTAAAGCATGAGGTCCGAGGGAGAGGGAGGGGCGAAATGATTTATGAGAACGCCTTTGAACCAAACACCGCTGTCGGAAAACCTGCAATTACAAATACAACTGATATCTCTAATACATGAACATGTGGCATGGGCGTAGCCATCCATAATAGAGTATATATAAAAACTGAGATCCGAGGTATGGACGCAGCCATCCAACAGTAAGGATCAACAAATAGACTCAGGTATGGTTGCAGCTATCCAATCAAAAGATTCATGCAATAAGTTATAACAATCCACCAAAATCCACAGCCTAGACTTTATCAGACAAAATCCAGGGTCTTACGCTCCATCTCAACCCGAACAAGTACAATTTCAGGCATGCGAATATATGAGCTGAAGTCGAACATGCAAGAAAAACACCTGATTACCAGCCAATGATGAAAGTTGTTAACAAGCACGAGAGAAACCACCAATAAGGACAATGCCTCTCAAGGTACAACCGGTACAATCCACGGGATGTGAACAGTGATCTGGTGTCACTCAATCGAAGGCCAATGATGTGGACCAGTGGTTTGAACATCGCGATTAAATTGCGATTTTTTTAAAAAATCGCGATTTTTCGAGAAAACGATTAAATTGGCGATGTTTTGCACGATTTTTTGAAAAAATCGCTAATCGGGAAAAAATCAGAAAAATCTTGGGCTTCCAAAACAGCAGGTTTTAAGTGCGATTTTGATGTTTTTGTTTCTCATTTTTTCATTGACGGGTTTGGTTATGAGAGCTAAGGAGTGAAGGAGGAGAGCTAAGGAGGGAGAGAAGTGATCTACAAGAGCAAGATTGGACAAAAGTGAAGGATTTTAGCAAGCCAAGCGAACAAAAATCGAATTTGGACCAAGTGTCTCCAGCAAAACGTTTTTTCCAGGTATGGGCATCAAATTTGACCCTTTTTTTTTGTTTTTTTCTTGTTCTTCCATGGGTTTCTATCACCCATGTATTTTTCATCATTTGTGATTGCATTTGTTTTTTGTTTTTTTTTTTAATTGAGAAGAGAGGGTTTATTTTGGTCAAAAATGCAAAAAATTGTTTGCCAATTTTTTTTTTTTATATTTCTTCTTGTACTCTTAGTTTCTACCTTTCTTTCCATTATTTTTTCTTGTGTTTCAACATGTATTTTTTCCCATTAATTTTGCATTGAGTTGAGGGTTTTTTTTTTTGTGAAAAAAATCAAAATGTTGTATGTAAAATTGTAATTTTTTTATTTTATTTTTTAACTTGCAAATTTTCTTGTGCCCTAGGTTCAAATTTCAACGTTCAAAGTTCAAAGCTTCCAACATGCCAAAGAAATTGGATTTTTATGGGAATTTGGTGAACCTGATCAGGGGTTTGACCGATCAAACTTGACTTGCAAGTTATGTGGTCACCACATGACAGGGGGGGTATACAGGTTGAAATACCACCTGGCACAAATTCCTGGGCATGAAGTAGGCTCTTGCACAAATACCACTCCAGAAATAATCAGAAGACCATTAACTCATTGGAAGAAATAGGAACAACTAAACTCAGCAAGGCAGCTCTGAAGAGTCAAATATCAGGATTTAGAGTTGACCGTGAGAGTGGTAGTGGTTCTTCAGCATCAGCATCTTCTACAGGCAACCCCACAGCTGCCTCCTCATTTTTTGTTCCTAGAACCACTCCCAGGGCACAGCCATCTATCTCCTCCCTTATTAAAAAAAAGGAGAAGGAAGAAGCTGATAGGCTGTTGGGCAAACTGTTTCTTTGGAGTGACATTCCTTTCACTGTTGCCAGGAACAATCCATTTTATCAGGCTACGATTGATGCTATCGCTCTTGTTGGCCCAGGATACAAAGCCCCTTCATATGATGACTTTAGAGGGCACATTCTGCAAAATGAGAAAGTTGACTGCACCAAGAGATTAGAGGAGTTAAGGGCATCATGGAAAGTCACAGGATGCACTGTGATGTCAGATGGTTGGACTGATCAAAGGGGTACGACCCTTATTAGCTTCTTGGTCAGTTGTCCCAAGGGGACAATGTTTATGAAATTTGTTGATGCATCTGCACATGTCAAAGATGCAAGATTATTATGTGATTTATTGGATGTGTTCATTTTGGAGGTTGGGCCCCAAAAATTTGTCCAAATCATAACGAACAACGCTGCAAACTATGTTTCTGCTAGCAAGATGCTTATGGAGAGGCATTCGAGCATATTTTGGACACCTTGTGCTGCACATTGCCTTGATTTGATGTTGGAGGACATCGGAAAGATTGATTTTGTCAAAGATATTGTAGAATCATCAAAGAGCATCACAAAATTATATATAATCATGCATATGTGCTTCATTTGATGAGAACATTCACCAACAAGAAGGAGTTGATGCGGCCTGCTATTACACGATTTGCCACTAGTTTCATATCTCTTCAATCCCTCTTGAATTCTAAGTGGGATTTGAAGAGAATATTTCTTTCAAAGGAGTGGCGTGCTTTGACTATCAGCTGCAAACCAGAGGGAAAGGCCATCTACAGGTTGGTGTCATATCAGGAAAGTTTCTAGGCTGGAGGGCAAGAGGTGTGCAGCGTTACTAAACCTTTGGTAAAGGTTCTTAGATTGGTGGATGGAGACAAGCCCGCAATGGGCTACTTGTATAAGGCCATGGATAGGGCCAAAGAAGCTGTTCACAGCTACTATGATGATAAGGGTGACGAGGGGTTTCAGAAACAACTTCTTTTATGGGATTTGATTGATGACCGATGGAACAACACACTCCATCGTCCCATTCATGCTACAAGGATCTTCCTGAACCCCAGATTTGCTTACTCATGTAGTTTCTTATTTGATGCTGAGGTCATGGATGACTTTTTCACTTGTGTTCAGAAGATGGTGCCAAATCCAAAGAAATGGAGGTATACAGAATGGCAGGTGGCACCTTGAGCTTCGACATGGCTGTCCAAGATAGGACTACTAAAATGCCAGGTAAAATTTTCATTATTTTAAAAGTTTTCTTATGTTTGTAACTTTATAAGTTTATCTTATTTGTTGTAACTTGTAACTTGTAGATGCACGGTGGAGGAGCTACGTTGGCAGATTACCAAAACTCCAAAAACTTGCCATTAGAATACTCAGCCAAACATGTAGCTCTTCAGGATGCGAGTGCAACTGGAGTGTATTTGAAAAAATACACACCAAAAGGCGCAACAGGTAAAAAACTTAAAATATTCCAACTGATTTTTTGAATTCATTAAATATTTTTTTAAATATTTAATTTATTAATTTATGACCCTTGTACAGGTTGGAGGCCCAGCGGCTCAATGACATGGTTTACGTCTACTACAATCTTAGATTGTGGGTGAGACAACTTGAGAAGACACCTGATATGGAGGCCATCTCTTTAGATGCGATTGACACCACTGCTGAATGGAGGGTTGAGGCTGAGAGGCCTGTCATGGAGTCAGCCCCTGATTGGATAGAGCAGGAGGTAGTGGAGGGGGAGGACGAGGAGGAGGAGTAGCAGCAGGAGGAGGAGGTGACACCACCTACCACTACTACCGGTAGAGGACGTGGTCTGCCTCCTTTAGCTCCTAGTGCTTCAGGTTCCCGTTCTGGTGCTTCAGTTTCACTTTCTACTTCTAGAGCACGACAGAGCCCATTGCCAGTCTCGCCAGCTTCTTGATCTAGAGAGAAAGGCAAAGCTATTGTATTTTCTCGCAAGAGGGGCAGAGGAAATTAGTAGTATAGGACCATAGGTTATATGGTGCATTGACATTCCTTTGTATATGACATTATGACTCATGATATGAGATACATTATTATATTTTTTGTTGATATTTTGAGGCTGAGTTGACTCTTGAGACTCAGGACTTAGTATTCAAGACAGGATTTAGTTTTATGTGTGATGTAACACTAGACATGATATTACACATCTTATATATTAGTTTTTTTTTCATATTTATGTGTCAATGCATTTATTTTATGCTGTGGATGCTTTAGATATTAAAAAAATTGAAAAAAAATGAATATTTTTGTATGTGCCGATTTTTTCCCGATTTTTACCAATTTTTTCCCGATTTTTACGATTTTTTTCCGATTTTTTCCCCTCGCCGATTTAATCCCGATCGCGATTTTCAAAACATTGATGTGGACCTTGCATCGAATGCGAAAAACCTGCCATTAAAGCATGCAGGCTCCAAGGTACCAAAATAGAGTCTCTCGATCAAATTCTTGGATAATGAGTTGAAGTCAACAGGAAGTGACTTGATCGAAGGTGGGCCATAATGTTTCCCACATCGTCGATACGAGACAGAGGAACATGATAATAGTGAATTAGGACCAACAGAGAATCAGAGGGAGGTTAAAAATTGCAGAGGCAAACTTCTCTTGAACATATCAGCAGCACGACACTGAATTTGGCAGTATTTGACATCAAAGGATCTGAAATCATGACGACGTAGCAAAGAGCAGATGAGAGGTCAAAAGAGATTACCCAAACCCATGGAGGCAAAAATGACGAAATGAGATGTCCCCAACCCGGCACGAATGCAGACAAGTGCCATGTTCAAGAGCGACATACTGCCAACATAACTAAAACTTGGTTCCATTTTTCCCCCACCATTTCTGGCGAGTACCCCAGTTATTTTTTAAAACAAGCTTTAAGGAGATAGCATATGCTTGCAATATAAGTTTGTCCTTCGAACAAATCCATCCTAGTACATTTTACGAGCCCTAAGAAGGAGGAACTCGAGTAATGTCATGGTGACGAAATCTGATGTCATCAGTGTTTAACGAGTCTAACAAAGGGAGAACTCGGCATCTTTTTATGTTTAGAGAGTTTGAAAAGAAGGCGGAAAAGAAAACTCCAGCAGTCCCTTTTCGTAGGTAGTCTCACAGATCCGAAAAGGTAGAAAACAGTGTCTGCGAGAACCCCTTAGTCGCGATATGCTAAGGTATTCCTTTTTCGTAAATAATCCATCCCAACCCGAAAAAGGGTTAAACGTATACTGGGTGGATATCTTTTCGCAGCCACTTAACGAGTTCAAAACGACAAGAATCTCGGAAATCTTTTCAATTTTAAAGAGTCAGAAAAGAGCTGAAAGATGACTCCAGTGGTGACTTTTTCGTGTTATTACTGAGTCCGAAAAAGTATAAAATATAACTCGTTACTTCATCATTGTCGCATAAAAACCTGTTACTGCACAAGAAACATGTGTAAAACCCATTTCTCGAAAATAATACAATAAAATAATCAAAAAATATGTCTTAAAACCTAATTAGGGTTGTGAAAAAGTTATAAAATGCCAAAAATGGTAAAAATAATTACTTTTCACTTTTTACCTCTTGTGGAGCAATAGTTACCCATTTCAATGTGCAATCTTGCGGCGACGATAGTGATCAATCTAGCAGACCAATCTCAAATACATCAGTTCCAGGTAAGAGCCGAGATCCCTCTTGTCATTTTAAGTCATTTCTTACTATCTGCAATTTCTAATCTTGAATTCGAGGGGAGGAAATGTAAATATTAGGGCATTGCGGTCGACGCGGGTTTCAAGCACGGAGTCACGCTAACCGCCTAATTTTCTATACTAGGGCGCACCAGCGGCGCAAACCATTTTTATGAAAAATGTTAATCAAATACCCCAATTATTCACAAATTTAAGGTTCAAAAATGGCTAATACCACTCATATGAATGGAAAGAACAGGAACATAGCGAAGAAGACGAGTTGGCCATGGACAATGAGAGAGTCGTGGAAACTCTCAGAAATTGTGGTCTGAAAAAATTCTTCCTAACGCCATGTCTCCAAGCCCAACCAGAGTTATTACAGTATCTAATCAGCATATTGGACGAAAATCAAGAGACGTTCATCCTTCGGGATCAAGAACTTGAGATTGAAGTCTCTAACGTCTATTTCATAACAGAATTATCGCGGAGGGGAGTAGCACCAATCCTAACCGGCACTCGGCCATTCATGGAAAACATGACCATGGTGATAGACAGGGTATGTCCAGGGGCACCGAAAGGATCAGGCAGTGGGAAAGTTGATATCCAGACTATCCCAGACGTGACACTCAGAGTAGTGCTACATACCATCACACGAGCTGCAGGATCACAAGCACCGCACGAAGCAACAAAGACACAGTTGCTCCTTGCTATAGACTATTTGGCAACAACCATCTACAACTGGGCAGAGGCCGTGACAATAAACATGAAATGCCAGTTAACAAAATGCAAGAAGACCAAACTGAAGCAATTTGGTTATGGATCTATTCTGGTATCGTTCTACTTGGAACGACTACCCATTTTCCAGTGACAGGAGGTCATAGTCCCGACACCACCAGCGAGAGAACCACAGATGGCCCGATGGGAAACTCTAATGCCAAGGGCAGGGGGCGGTCAACAGATGTCCTGGAGACTGGAATTCTTGGATTGGCTCTGCCGACAACTGATTGTCGTGGAGGACTGGCCCTACTCTGGTATAGAATTCACTGAAGATCCAGACCTCCCACTCCCGGAGGGAGAGGATTGGGATGAAGATTTGGGTGAGACTCATTTTTTTTAAGTTTCATGAGTATTATGATTTTTTTATCAATGCACGTTCTAACATTAAATCCATGTGTTTGCAGATGTTGGCCCAGAGAGACCTGCAAGCATGTCACCGATAGCGAGGCGAATCCCTCGTGATTTCTACCCTCAAGGCGAGGGCGGCGAGGAAGATGATATAGTGCGTAATCTGGAGGGAATCACCGGAGGAGTCCTGGACTATGCATGATTTGACGATGTTCCACGCGCCTACCAGAGACATACTGTAGGGGTGCCCAACCGAATTCACCGCTTGCTAAGGCGGCTTGTACGGGCAGTGACATGTTATCACGAGCACCATGCTGATTAGACACCTAGGTTTTATTTTCATCTGCATATTTTGAGAGACGTGATGTCTCAGGATGTAACAGAAACACATATATTTTTTGAAGTTATGATGCACACAGCTACAAACATGCGATATATATATATATATATATATATATATATATATATATATATATATATATATATCTATTTTCCTACTGGATCTTTTACATGTGATGATGATATTACAAATTACGCAAATGTCTATCTAATACAATGTTAGCCACTATATCAGTTAATGTATTCATTCGTCTAGGAGTATGTTGATATGTAATAAAATCAAAATGTCTTTCTAGCAGATGAATAAGTAAATACAATCTCAGAATGTGTGGATTTCTAATTGAATAATGACAATGACTATTTACTTGCAGAACGACAAGCTGTGAATCTAGATTTACAAACAATGCGCGTATGCCGAGGTTGATTTCTTCGGTTAATAGCTCAATAACAGCGCTATATTCAGCGACATTGTTTGTAGCTCGTCCTAGACAAATACCTTGCAGATCTATCAACTCACCATCAAGATCATAAATTACCCAAGCTGCCGAAGACAAATTCCTGGTATTGAGGGAAACACCATCCGCGAAACCAACATAAGGGGTAATAGACATCTACACCATAAGCAAAACCCAATAAGCAGGAAAACGCTCACAAAGCACATCAAACCAAAACAAGTACAAAAAATGAAAATGACACCTATGTATACCTATTACACATGGAGGACTCATGCATAATATTTTTTGAGATACAACCTATTTCTGGGATGTTCAAGAGGATGACCTTCGTAATCAATAAGCTCATAGGCCCCATTCTGCAATACATGTTTAATGATGTAGGGCCCATGCCACATAGGTTGAAATTTGCCTGCCCCCAGCTTATCATGAGCTTGGTCATACAAGAGGACGAGATCTCCTTCAACGAAAGAACAAGGGGAAACTGATTGGTCAAAATGAGCCTTGACCCGCTTTTTCTGAGCTTCGATAACCAAAGCAGCAAAGCGGCGGGTTTCATCGAGTCTTTCTAAATAAAGGAGACGTTCTTCCTCCAGCGAAGTATTCGGCAGTGATTCAACAGCTAACTTGAGCTAAGGTATTTCGCATTCAATCGAGAGAGTAGCTTCCAGGCCATAGACCAATTGGAAAGGAGTGAACCCGGTTGCACTCTTAACTGACGTTCGGTATGCCCAAAGAGCTGAAAATAACATGAGATGCCAATTTGATTTATGGATCTCAATCGTACGTTGAAGCATAGTGACAAGAACTTTGTTCACAGTTTCAACCTGGCCATTAGCTTGAGGGTAGTATGGCGTTGAGCTGTCGTGACGCAGACCCAACTTAGAAGTCAACTCCGCCACCATATAATGCCGGAAATGGGAACCATGATCGGTAACGATGGCTTGTGGCACACCAAACCTAGCAATAATGTGATTGAATATGAACTGAGCAGTTGTCTTACCGTCGACGGCAAGTGTAGGCATTGCTTCGGCCCATCTGGTGAAGTAGTCCACGGCTATGATAATATAAGCATGCCCCCCCGCCGAGTGAGGGTTACACGTCATAAAATCGATGCCCCACTTTGCAAAGGGGCCAACGATAATGACAGGATGAAGAGGAACGAGTGGCGCACGCATCTTGCGTTGGTATATCTGGCAATCATGTCATTTACGAACTGCGACAATGCAGTCTTTGGAAACAGAAGGCCAAAAATAACTAGCACGAAAGATTTTTTGAGCAGTAGCATAACCAGACATGTGACCGCCATAGGCGCCACTATGACAGTCATTTAGGGCTTTCTCAGCCTCCTCGAGAGTCAAACATCGACGGAGTTTAGAATCGACTCCAATACGATAGAGTGTATCTCCAACTATTCGATAAGGTTCGACTCCAATACGATTAAGTGTATCTCCAACTATTCGATAAGGTTGTGACTAATGGCGGATGCGTAGAAGGGCATCCTTCATCAACTCAGATCTAAAAGACGAAGTCTAGAGATAAACGATGATATCACCGTACCAAGGATCGAGGGTGGTAATCAAGAAAAGCGAATCATCTGGAATGGATTCCTCAGAACGAAAAGGAGCAGAGTTGAAAGGGAGAGAGCAAAGCAAATCAACAAAAACTAATGATTTCTTAGACTTGGCAGCAGTAAATTCCAAATCAAACTCTTGGAGGATAACAATCCATTTAGAGTATTTGCCCCCCAGTAATTGTCGAGACAAGATGTAGGTCATGGGGTTGCAATTAGAAATCACTGTCACTATGCATAAGAGAATATAATGACGAAAATGTTGGACTGCTTGAACTACAGCTAACACTAACTTCTCGACATGAGCATAACGAGTTTCTGGGTCGAGAAGGTTACGAGACAAGTAATAAATAACATGCTCATGACCGTCATCATCGTCTTGTATCAAAACCATCGCAATCGTGCTGAAAGCGGCAGCTAAATAAAGAGAAAAATCACGCTGATAATTTGGAGGGCGGAGTAGAGGAGCATTGACAAGCAATCTCTTCAACGCATCAAAATATTTCTGAGTGATTTCATCCCAACAGAAAGGGACACCCTACTTCAACAATCGTGTGAATCCTTTAGCTACTTCGGCATAGTTAGGTATAAAACGACGTAAAAAATTAGCTTTCCCTTGTAAACTCTGCAACTAGTGCAATGAGGAAGGAGAGGGGAGAGTAATAATAGCCTCAACTTTGAGATCATCGAGGCGAATTCCGTCTTTGGACACGATAAACCCTAAGAGTCTACTAGAATCAACGCAGAAGACACACTTGTGTGGATTAAGCTGAATGTTATAGTGTCTACAACGAAGAAAAATTTGACGAAGATGGTCAGGGTGATCCCTACGCTTAGCCGAATGAGCCGAAAGGTCATTCAGATAAGGCTGCACGATGTGACGAATATCATGAAAGGCGTAGGACATCGCGCGCTGAAATGTGACCCCAACATTCTTTAAACCAAAAGGAAGCTTCTTACATGCAAAGGTACTCCAAGGACAGATGAAGGCAGTCTTGTGTTGATCAGTCGGAAGAATTTTTATCTGATTATAACCAGAAAAACCGGTCCTTAAGGGAAAAAATCTCACTATCGGCACAGTCGTCAGTGATCTAATCGATGAAGGGAGTAGGATAATTATCCTTGGGACAAGCTCGATTGATATCATGATAGTCAACACAGACACGAATAGTGCCATGTTTCTTATCTACAGGAACAATATTAGAAACCCCTTCTGTCAATGGAATCGGATAAATGAAACCAGCTTTGAGAAGCTTTTCCACTTCAGCTTTAATGGCAGTAGCTTTCCGAGGATGCACCGGACGAAGACTCTAGCGAACAGGTTTCGAATCGGGGTAGGTAAGAATTTCATGTACCACGATGCTAGGATCCATGTCGGGCATTTCTTCATAGGACCACGCAAAGACATCACGGAATTCGCGAAAAAGGCTAGCATAGACTTGTACTTCATCGGAAGAACAAGTGACCCCGATATGGATGTTCTCAACAATTCTGGGTTTAACGGAAATGTCAATAGGCATTGTCTATGGAATGTTACTCAAGTTACCTTCCGAAAAAACCTCATGGATCTGAACAGGCGTTCGAAGCAGAGGAGAAGGAACCTGAGAAGCAAAACGCTCAAGACAGGTAGACATGGCCCCGAGACTTGGGAGGAATGAGGAACGATGATGATTATCGTCCCACGAGAGATCTTCGAGAGACATGGTTTCCACAATGGCCTCATTGGAGGGAAACACTTCTTTCAAAGGGTCCGGTGAATCAAAATCACCAAGCCAAGGGGATTGAGAATAAATGTCAAGAGACATGCTCGAAGGAGCAGAATCAGGGGACGGAGTGTCCGACGCAGCGATGAGTTCACAATAATCAATTTCAATCGGACTCAATGGCTTCGAATCTCCGAAAGAATCGATCTGTTCAGGAGAAGGGATAACCCATGGGTCATCAGTGCGAGAAATCATGTTGACCTGAACAGTGTTTGGTGGTGGAAGAGGGAAAATACCCATGAGGGTAGGATCCTTGAAAAGGCCTAGCCCTATGCTCTCGTAGGGAGTAGGAATCTTATCCACATACGGAACGTTGTTCTCGGAAGAAGAAGTGAAAAAATACAATTGATTGACAGTAATAATCTTTCCTTCGTGCGGGAATTTCAAAACACGAAAGAGAGTGGACGGAACACATAACATTGCGTGAGTCCAACTGCGACCGAGGAGAAGATTATAATTGAGTTTAGCATCAACGACTTCAACCTCGACATTGACTGTCTTCCCTTCTAATGTGATCAGTAAACTAGCGAGAACACCTAGAGGTTTAGACTCTCTTCCATCAAATGCTTCAAGGGAATTGGGTGACGAGATGAGAGCCGGAGAACCAATGGATTTCCAACAAGTAGATGACATAACATAGGTAGATGCACCCTCGTCCACGATTGCCTGGTGAATGTTCAAACCATTGATACCAACTTGAATGATGAGCGCAATTTGGTGTGGAAGCTGCGGAACGAAATTCTCCAAATCGAAAGCAAGCAAGTTAGTATCAGCAGGATCAACCCCACTTATCGCGGATAACAACGCTTTCCTTTGTGATGAACAACTCTGAAGAACTTCTAATGCAGACATTGTGGATGGCGCCTGAGCCAAATCCTCAACAATACTGTAATGTTGAGCAGCACGGGCGTTGGGATTGTACGAAGACTTGCGGAGCACACCTTTGGAAGGTGGTCGCACAACGGATTCAGTATTAGGCCGTTCAATCTCAAGAGGGCCAGAAACAGGTGGAGGGGGAGGACCATCAGCGATCTCCTTCCCCGTTGCCTGACGTGAACTAGAATAATCTTTCGATCGAGTAGTAACAGAAATGGGTGCAGAACCGTTCATCATAAAAACCTGAGAACCAAATGGGGTAGAGGACTAAGGTTTCTCTACCATCTGAGTTTGCTGAGTAGGAAAAGGTTCTTTAAGAACAGTCGGAGCTCCTTGAGTGCCTTTGAGTAATCAGCTCACTTCGGACCGTCAAGGACAGTGTTTGGTGAAGTGCTCTTCGTCACAAATTAAACAAGGATACTTCAGTTTGTGTTTGGAACTATCAGCAGAACGAGGTTTTGAAGAATCCTGTTTTGGGGTATCACCTTTGGCCTTACCTATACCCTTCTTCTTACCTTTAGAAGCGTTATCCATAGGATTGGCCTAGACAGCATTCACTTCTGCGGGTTTGCAAGAATTCGGAATTGGTTGAGAAGCAACATTATTGGAAGAAGTAGACTTCTGCTTCCCAGAATTAGACGGAGACATCTGAGAAGTCTGAGATACGGAACCAATAATACCATCAACGGATGTGAGTCGCTAGTGGTTTCGAAGTTCCAAGTCAAGGAGCATCAGGCAAGATATCATGTAAAGTGTCGGATTGAGAGTACACAAGATCGAGGTACTGGGTGTAAGCAATGGCTTGTTCCTTGTTTACACATGCCCCCATAGATATGTCTTTGGCGATCTGATTGACAAAGGAAGTAGTGAACCAATGAGTTAGAAGCTGATCAAGAATCTCAAATTTGATCATGCGACGACGTCGCCACCACTCATGAATATGATCCGAGATATGAGTAGTTCGGTCCTGTTTCAATGAAGTGAGGAGGTACGTCCCGGTCTCATAGCGGACCGGTAACTGGAAATATGTAAGGAATGCCATAGCTAAGGAATTGAAATCTTGAAAAACTCCACGAGACAGCTCAATGTACCACTTTGCAGCGGCACCATAAGAGTTCGTTGGAAAAGACGGAGCCGAATAGAATCGTCAACCCAAGAGTTAGAGGAACACCACAAGTGGTAAGTCATAACATGCATTTGGAGGTCTTTGCCAGGTTTACCCTCAAATTTAGGACAATCACCAGGAATCTTGGTCGAAACCAGAGGCCAATACGGATTATGAAGAATAGGATCATTTCTCAACTTTGATACATCAGGTAATTCCAACGTAGCAAGAAACGGTAATTGAGCATTAAAAGTCATCGGAGGTCTTTCACGAGGACCCGTGTGTACATTCCACACAGTCCGAGCGGGATTCTGTCCCCATACATTTTGTCCCGAAAGATTCGGATCATAGGGATTAGAAGCAGGATAATTCGGTTGATACTGGGGTTGACGACCAGGATATTGAGTCGAAGTAGACCACGGAGGTCCTTGCTGAGCAGTATAAGGATTCTGTTGTGGAATGTAAGCATGGCTTTGAGGTTGATGATACACAGGTTGATTTTGAGGGTAAGGAATCTGGGGCACGCTATATACTGGTTGATATGAAACTTGAGGGTAGTAAGCACCCTGCAGTTGAGCAGGTTGACCTTGCGGAGTTGAGCAGGTTGCTAAGCAGGGTAAACAGGTAGAACCGGCTGCGGAACCGAAGGAATCTGCTGGTGGGCAGGTTGAAATGGCTGCTGAGCTGGTTGAACCGGTCGTTGAAACTATTTTTGGGGACCACCAGGTTGTCCTTGTGGGAAAGGCTAGCCTGATGGTTGCGACGGCCCAGGTTGTCCCTAATAACCAGGTTGACCCGGAGAAGGACCATAGGGTTGTCCTGGTTGCACAATATTTGGGGCATACTGAACATGCGGTTGTGATTGAGATGCAACAGGTTGTCCCTGTGATGGATAATTTTGCCCCCTAGGACAAAAAGATGGTCTTAGTTGATTCAAAAGTTGACCCGAAAGACCGGAGGGTTGTCCATGTTGGGCCAAAGACTAACCTTGTGAAGGTTTGCCTTGTGGACCGTATGGTTGTCCCTGTGGACCAGAAGCAGGGCCCTATTGAGCTAAAGGTTGTCCCGATGAGGGTTGTCCTTGCAAGCCAGAGGATTGCGCAGGTAGGGTAGGTCCCAAATGAGTAACAATCTGATAAGGATCATAAACAGCCTGATAAGGATCAATAGGAGGCAAATAGACCGGATTACCATACACATCACAATGGTGCGGATATATATATACAGGATTACCAACAGCATCATAGTGATGGAATCAAGGATTACCAGGAGCCTGAGACTGTTGAGAACCTTGAGAACTCTGCTGCTGAACAGCCAACAGATATTCTTCAAAAGTAAGGCCGCCAAGAATCAGAAGAGTAGTGGAAACAACACTAGAAGTAGGTGGGGCCTCTACGGCACTAGATTGTGATCTACTAGGACCGGTATTAACAAGCCACGTTGGATTAAGAAAAATAGACCTGCGAGTGTGAAAAGATCCCGACAACTGATGAGTAACAACAGGTGTGGATGAAGCCACACAGACCGTCAGTTGAACTGGAACAGATGTAACAGTGATCGACGAACCAGGTGTCGAAGGCGATAGTCCTAATGAAGGTAAGACCGAACTCTGAGAAGGAGTTATTGTACTGGATTGCACAATGGAGGCAACTCCAGACATAATTTGACTCAAGGACCGATAGCCAGGCGGAGAAGATTGGATAGAGGCATGAGAGAGATCTTCAGGAAAGAGTTGATATTCTCCTATGGAAGCACGCATTCCTTCACTGCCAACAGGACTGGAGGAATCCATATCTGAGTCCACCGTAAGATCTTCGAAAAGACTACAGGGACTAGGAGGTACCGTAGCAGCAACAAAAGGCGATCCTGATGTTAGAGGAGGAAATTCTCCTTCTTCCCCAAAGCCAGACCAAGCACTTGAAGGTGGCCAATTGAACTCAACCGGCTCGTCAAGCGGAAATTGAGTAGCAAGGGGTTGAACAGACGAAAGAATAGGCTGCGAAAACTCGACAGACCTAGTGGACTGAGGGGTTTCAAAAGAAACGTCCGGAAAAGAACCACCACCAGGAGGCAGCGAGGATGACGAAACTGGATGTTCCGCCACTTTGACTATATATCAGAACAGGAAGGAAAAGAGATAACCAATCGAAGGTGCCAAAACAAGAACCAAGGAAATTAACCAGGCCAAGTAATAAACTTTTAATAGGCATGTGATCGTAGGTGATTAATTTTATAACATTGAAACCAAAATTCATTGTTTCATGTTTTAAGAGTCGAGAAACGGGCAAAAGATGACTCTAGTCACTTTCAATTTGAAACGAGCGTGAAAGGACAAGTGCTCGATGATCTCTTCTCTTGTTTAAAGAGTCACGAAAAGATCAAAATGACTACTCAAGAATTCTATGCAAGAGGGTGTACCAGGTTTCCGTGAACTGCCATATACACCTTGGTGATCAAATGAAAGAGAAATGACCAAGGACTTAACGTACATGCAAGTAGTCTCCCCGAATGCTATGTTCGGTGTATCACGGTTACAAGGCGGTAGACTCGGCTTTCTATGGATAAAGGATTGCAACCTAGAGGGGTCTCCCTTTATATACTCGACGATACGGGAAGCACAAGTCCGTACTAGCGTTGTCTCAAGCCAACAGACGAGCGACAGCTACTAGGTTTTAAGACTCCAGAACACGTCTCTAGCCTAGACCACTAGAAATATTGCATTAGGTATCAATGTTGCCTTAGGTTCATTGAGTAAATTTTAAAGTTAATCCTAGATTATGTTTCAATTTCAAGGCCCTATCGAATTTGGAGCTCAACTTCCTAAATGCAAACTATATGCAAATGACCATCATTTCAGTTCGATGAATGCTAGTTATAAGAAGGATAGAAATCTTTCAAACAATAACAAACAAACAAAGTATACGAAGAAAACTTCTAATGCCTCTAATGCAATAAATCCAAAACGAAATTCCTTCCTAGATGACAAAGGCTAGTTATGCAAAGGAATGCTTCAATTTCAATGCAACAAAAAAATGCAAAACATATTTTTTTGATTTTTCAATGGAAAAAAGCACACAATGTAATAATTCAAATGGAAAACAAAATAAACACTAGTTTGAGTTTTGCGAATGTAGGGATTTAAAATTGAATGACTCAACTGAAGCGAAACAAACTCAAAAACATTCAAGCTAATGCAGCAAACTTTCAATCAAATAGAGAGAATTTCCAAAATCGACCCAACACAAGCAATGTAGTCGATGCCTGGAGCACTAAGGAGAAGGATCAATCGATGAAACGAAAAGACCATTCAACCAAAACATTCAAAAGGATCAAGAAAAACTCAGCGCAATGACGCAAAACGAAACGAGGATGACAACAATCGAAGAGACTTGTGTTTCAAACAGAAGGCTCAGTGTACAAGAACACTTAGAAACCCTAAGGCCTTAAATGACACTAACAAGAAAATGGACAAACAACTGAAAGAAAGAAGTCTACAGTAGTCAACACAGTTCCAAAGGCTAAATCACATCCAAAAAATAACCCAGAAGCAAGCACAATTGACCAAAAGAGTCATTAAAGAGGTCAAACCAAAACCTACAGGGGTTGGCGCGAGTGCAAAAAGAGCAACCTGCGCCAATCGGTGCGACTATTCAGACAAAAACCATGCCAAACTAGATACCTATGGGAAAAAGAGGAAAAACCAAGACTTAATGAGCAGAGGCCAATCTTGACACTCTGGAGCTGAACAGAGGATAGAAATTAAGCAAACAAACCAGAAAAAGACAGAGAATGAAATCGAATCGAAACTAGCCCAACAGGATGAAACGACAAACTCGCACTGATCCCCAGTGGAGTCGCCAATTTGTTACGTAGGTAAATCCTCTCTGCGTACAGAGACGATCCCTCTAGCCCTAGGGTGGGTCTAGAAACAAAGGGACACGCTAACATGTTGCTTCCTAGTTAATGAATGAACAAGGGACATGGTAGATCGACCTACCTGGAATCCAATGTTGTCGTTGTTGTGGAAAGAGTGGTAGCCTCTCACTCCTACCTTGGCAAATCACAATCCATTCGCTGTTACGCCCAGATACCTGCACATAGAACAAGAAACAAGAACAACATACGACATCATAGTTTCACTCATAACTATTAACCAGTCAAAGAGGGCTAAACATATCGCATTACACAAACATCATAACACAATAGTGGAACCAAACAGAAGTCATGTATATAAATGAATAGAAGGAAGATTGTCTGCCCGTACGTGAATCCTTGGTTCTCCAAGATGGTATATTGCAGTTCACGGTTGCTTGGTAAATCCTTTTTCCTAGTTACCCCTTTTTGATTTATTTTTATTTTTATTCCTAAAATTTATTAATCCAACGTGGAAGAACAACCCTCTCAACCCCGTCGTTCGCGTAGGATCCAAAGATTGCCTCCTCTTCCACCTGCGGCAACACCTGGACGACATCAAAAGAATAAAAAGACGCAGACTACCGAATCTTGTATTTTGGGAGTTATTCCTTTTGGACCTCCCTCTGAAATTATTACCCCAAAATCTTCTCTTCCTGTGACTACCGAACTCGAGAGAATTTATTTATTGATTGGTGAGTCTGACACAGTCAAAACGAAAGCACCTGAAAATCTATTACCTGAGGTCATTGAACCTAAGTTGCTTGACTCAGATACAGTACAACAATGTGTCTACCACAAATCAAAAATGTGTCTAAGCCAGTTATCTAGGTTATCTGAAATGCATGTGTCTAAGCCTCAGATCTCCTACACCAGTTTTCTCGCATTGGGTTTTTCCGGGGACATTTGTCCAAAATAAATGGTGTCCTATGTGATGTTTTCTATTGCTCAATTTCTTGTTTCCGCATCTAAATTTAATTAAGTGAAGGTTGCATGAGTAATTACTTCAATTTTTACAGAAGAAATCTGCACATAACTTGTTTAATTTAAATAACAAGTAGGAGAAGTTAATTCAGTTTGCTGCAGTAGTATTCTAGATCTAGGACTTCGAATTTTCGCATGGTACCAGAGCTTGTGGAGCGTTGCAAGTGAATGGGAAGAGAAGATCGAGCACTGAGAAGGAGGCCGAATAGTTGCAGAAAGCAGCAGTTCGAATCCCCATAGGTACTGCACAGTCTAGGTTTGGAAGGCTTAAATTTCTAGGAAAGTCTCTCTTTGAGTGAGTCGATGTTGATTTTTGGTAGCATCGGAAGTGCTCTAAGTCTCCAAATTTGTGGAGAGGCTTAGGCACATGCATTCCATAAAACCCAGAAACCGTTTGTGAAAATTCCACTACGAATATGTTTTATTGCAAAAATTAATTATTTTAATGGGGACTCTAAGTCTAAACTTAGGGAAATTTTAATTAAAGGGTATTAATAAAACAGAGTGAGAATGATCTAGAAAAAGCGAAAATCAAGTCAAGTTATAATCTTAGTCGTTGATTAGAGATATAATCTCAATCGTTGATGTCTCAACGAGAAGACTATAAAAGAAGCCTTGAGGGTCATTTGGAAAGAAACACCGAGTGAATCAAGTGATCGAATTCTTCTAACGGAGCAGTGCTCAAACGAAGATCGGATCTAAGTGATTCCAGCACAATGAGGGGCAGAGGCAGTTATTGGTAGGAGGATCTTCTCCAAGACCAAGAATACTAACCAGAGAGGCAGTAGAATTAGTAGAGGAAGCAGTGCATCCTCCAGTGGGTGTGACGCAGCACCCAGAAGGGGTGATGCAAGCCCATGCAGGGCCCAGTAGAGGCAGCGTAGTGTTTTCGAAAGATAGTCCGAGATTTGTTGCGAGATCGGGGTCCTGAGTCAGAAGGGTTGGAACTCGACTTTCTGAGGAGCAGATCGATCCGAGAGAGGAGGTGATGCAGACCACAGAGGTCCCCACGCAGGCCTATGTAGCTACTGCACAAAGGCAGCACAGAGGGTTCTCGTGTTTCGCTAGTTCAGCTAATGGATCAACCAGGACTTGCAGTGTGAGGACTTGGTTATGACAAGGCCAGAACCGTGGGACTTGACCATGAAAAAGCTAAAATAAGTCATTCTTTGAATAGAGTGACAAGTTCTTGGAATAAGCATCTGGTGTACACTGTATCTGATGGATGGACAAATGTAAAAGGAAAGCCATTGATAAGTGTTCTAGATGTGTCTGTTAGTGGTGCAATATTCCTTTCAGCATATGATTATTCAAACAAATTCAAGACAGGCATTAACATTGCAGGACCATTACTTGAAACAATTGAAAGTATTGGGCCATACAATGTCATCCAAGTCATCACTGACAATGCTGCTAATTGTAAGGCAGTGGGAGCAATTATTGAGGATAAATACCCCAACATATTTTTCTCTAGGTGTTTGGTTCACACAATGAACCTTTTGATGAATGGTATAATTAAAAACAAACAACCTCAATACAAATGGCTTGGTGATTTGTACAAGAGAGGTAAAAAAATGATAAAATTTATTACAAATCATAGCAATACCCATGGGCTTTTCCGTACTCACTCAAAATTGGAGTTGTTGAAGATAGAAAAGACTATATTGGCTAGCTATTACCTCACCTTCAGGCACTTTTTGAAGGTAAGAGTGTCATTGGAAGCCATGCTATCAAGTCCACACTAGCAAGTATTAAAGGACAGGGCAGCAACAATAGTTGACAAGCAAAGTTTTGAACAGGTCGAGGGGACTGCTCTTGATCCTTTGTTTTGGGCACATGTGAGGGAAATTTTGAATTTCACCAAACCCATTTATCACATGATTCGCTTTTCAGATACAGATAAACCAGTGATTGGGGAGGTGTATGAGCAGATGGATAGCATGTTGGGTTAAATAAAAGATGTTAAGGAAAATGATCCCAACTTGTATACAATGATTCACGATTATGTGTGTGCACGGTGGAATAAACTTAATGTTCCACTACATGCCTTGGCATATACACCCCCCCCCCTCGATCCCGCTCCCAAAACACGCTCCATTCGGCAGCGCTTTGGGAGCGCACTTCCGAGCCTGAAAAAACGCTCCCTGGTTTCTAGTGAGCGTTTCAGGGAGCGCTTGGGAGCGAACGCTCCCCAAGCGCTCTCGCCATTAAAAAACAATTCGGGAGCGCTCAGGGAGCGTTCACTCCCAAACGCTCCCCGGCGTGGAAAAAAATCAGGGGCGATTTTTTTTGGGAGGGAAAGGACAGGGTAATAAAAAGCCCTCCCCTCCTCATTTTAGTCATTGTTGATTGTCAATCAAGAGAGAGCAAGGAGAGAGCGAAAGAGCAAGGAGAGAGCAAGGAGAGAAGAGAGAAAGAGGAGAGAGCAAGGAGCAAGCTTCAAGAGAGCAAGAGCAGAGAGCAAGGAGCTTGGAGAGAGCAACAAGGAGGATTGAAGGAGTCACGACTCAGGACAAAGAGGTAGGACTCTCTAATCTAGTTTTTTTTTTCTGTGTTACATTTTTAAGTTGTTTAAAAATGAAAACTTGAATTTTTTTCTCAATGTTACATTTTAATGTGTTGAAAAATGAAAAATTGAATTTTTATTTTTCTATGTTGCATTTTTTCCTATTCCCATTTGGCATTCCTCCATTTTTTTGCAGGCTAAAAACTTGAAACATCATGGCTATCTAGCTTGGGGTTTTCTTCATGTTGGTTCCTTTCTTTGTAATAATGGTGTTGGAGAGTAGAAGAAAGAGGCCCATTCGAGAAGAGGAGGATGAAGAAGTAGGTTATAGTGGATTTGATGAAAATCCTGAAGAGGAGTATGCTGAGGAGGAAGGGAAGAGTGGAGAACATGAGGCCACAAAGACCCCAAATAAACATGACCAAATTCAAACACCATTGTGGAACTATGTTCAAAGGCAGGAAGAAGGGAAAGGTGGTGGAACCACTAAATTTCTTTGCCCCCATTGCAATAAAGAATACACAGGTTCATACACTCGTGCCAGAAGGCACCTTTGTGGGAAAATGCCAGGGGATGGAGACAAAAATCTAGGAATCAAAATTTTTGTAAGTGTGCCAGCAACAGAGAGAGAGAAATACAGAAAGGAAGAGGAGGCTGCCCAACGGAGATCTAAAAGATCTAGGGGTTTCATTGATTCTTACGCACCATCAGGTCCATCACATCATGGACAAAGAAGTCCATCAACTTCCACCCATGGCAGTGGATATGGAGGCACACATGGACCAAACATCTCCTTAAGGCATAGAACCATATTCGATTTCCTTAACGAAGGGTTTAGAAGTGACGTGGATTCAAAAAAATTCCGGTTTCTCTATGCATGTGGGGTACCATTCAATTTTCTTCGCTCACCTTATTGGCATGAAATGGTTTCTGCCATTAATGATGCCCCCAAAGGATACAGGAGCCCTGGTTATGACAAGGCCAGAATCGTGGGACTTGATCATGAAAAAGCTAAAATAAGTCATTCTTTGAATAGAATGACAAGTTCTTCGAATGAGAATGGGGTGTCCATTGTGTTTGATGGATGGACAAATGTAAAAGGAAAGCCATTGATAAGTGTTTTGGCTGTGTCTGTTAGTGGTGCAATATTCCTTTCAGCATATGATTATTCAGACAAATTCAAGACCGGCATTAACATTGCAGAACCTTTACTTGAAACAATTGAAAGTATTGGGCCATACAATGTCATCCAAATCATCACTGATAACGCTGCTAATTGTAAGGCAACGGGAGCAATTATTGAGGATAAATACCCGAACATATTTTGCTCTGGGTGTTTGGTTCACACAATGAACCTTTTGATGCATGATAAAATTAAAAACAAACAACCTCAATACAAATGGCTTGATGATTTGTACAAGAGAGGTAAAAAAAATGATAAAATTTATTACAAATCATAGCAATACCCATGGGCTTTTCCGTACTCACTCAAAATTGGAGTTGTTGAAGATAGCAAAGACTATATTTGCTAGCGATTACCTCACCTTCAGGCGCCTTTTGAAGGTAAGAGAGTCATTGGAAGCCATGGTATCAAGTCAACACTGGCAGGTATTGAAGGACAGGGCAGCAACAATAGTTGACAGGCAAGGTTTTGAACAGGTCGAGGTGACCACTCTTGATCCTTTCTTTTGGGCACGTGTGAGGGAAATTTTGAATTTCACCAAGCCCATTTATCACATGATTCGCTTTTCAGATACAGATAAACCAGTGATTGCGGAGGTGTATGAGCAGATGGATAGCATGTTGGGGCAAATAAAAGATGTTGTTAAGGAAAACAATTCCAACTTGTATGCAATGATTCACGACCGTGTGTGTGCACGGTGGAATAAACTTAATGTTCCACTACATGCCTTGGCATATATCCTTATGCCAAAATACTACTCTCCATCCTGGTTGGACGAACCTGCACCTGGAGGTGGGGTTAGGATCAAACCTCACACAGATCCAGAGGTACAAGAGGGATACATGAAAGCATTAGACAAGTTGGTCCCCGATGGGGAGGAGTGTGCTAGATTGCGCCTTGAATTAGGTAGATACTTCAGTTGCACTAGTGACTTTGGTTCTTTCCATGCAATGGAAGATAGAGACAGATTTGATGCTCTCACATGGTGGGAAGCATATGGCGGCATGGGACTTTTGCCAAAGTTGGCAAAAAAGTTCTCTCACAAGATGTAAATACTTCTTCGCAGAGAGGTGATGGAGCAGCTACACCTTAATACATAATGTGAGAAGAAACAGGCTGAATGAAAATTGAGTAGAAAGATTGGTTTATGTGCATTACAACTTGAGGTTGTTGAGTCATTATTGTGATCGGGCTTATGAGGATAAATCATAAAGTATGGGACAACAACCCAAAGGACGATAATTTGGAGGACGACACTATACATATGGAAGAATTGGAAGCAGAAATTTTGAGGGATGATGATGAAGCAACAGCAGCCATGCCACTGCCACAACCAGGGCCAGTCCCACCATCCAGTAGCAGTGTGGGTGCCAGTGCCAGTGTTCGATTTCCAGCTATTGTTCCTTTGCAGATTCAGCCTCCACCTACATCCTCACGTTGCCCTCCGCCTTCTGGTGATGGTCGTGGTACTCCTGAGAGTACTAGAAGACCACCATTGCCTCATGGTTCTCACAAATTAGACATTTCTCGTGGGTGTGGCAAGGGACCAGCCAATAGATAAAATAGATTTACAGTTTACTAATCTTTTCTATTTTCTAGTAGTTTTTAACTTTTATAACTGTTGAACAGTTGAAAATTGACTCTTTCATATTTATTATGATAATTTTTGTAAACAATATATGACAATTTAAGTTTGAAGTTTGAATTTGAAAGGTGAAACTTTGAAGTTGGCATTTATAACTTTATAAGTCATTATGAATTATGAATATGATGCTTCATGAAAGTTGAAAGTTGTTTCATTTTGTTTCATTTTATAACATTTCATTTCATGTTAAATATTCTTTGTTGTAATGGTTATTGGTTACGCTTAGCTTACAAGTACAACTATAATGATCAATGAACCAATGATGATAAATGTTATATACTGAATTTTGAAATCAATGAATCAATGATGATAAATGATATATATCAATGATGATGAATGTTATATATTGAAATTTGAAATCAATGAATCAATGGTGATAAATGTTATATATTGAATTTTGAAAGCTTGAAACTTTAAGATTGATGAATCATGAGACTCAAGAGTCAATATGTTGTATGTTTCCAACTTCTGGGCGCGGTTGATGAAGATTATAACTTCTAGATTATTGATGTTTTATGGTTCAATCTATGTTTTTATGTCTTTTATGTTTAATTCATCATTCTACATGCTTTTGTTGACATATATGCATCAAAATATAATATATATATATATATATATATTTAAAAAAAAAGCTCCCCGAAACGCTCTCAGACCGAGAGCTTTTGAAAATGGCGCTCCCCCTCCCAAGTAACCATGGTGTACATATTTGTAGAGGAATTGACAAAGCCATTGCGTGCACTGGTGTAGTCATGCAGACCCTCCACTCTATTAGAGGTTGTGACTTGTACAAGGGATTTGCAGGGGTGCATCCCCAAGACCAGGGCACCTTGTCCATCACGCACTCCCTACCCTCTGAAAGGGGGTGACACTAGACCACCACCAGTGCAGAGAGAAGCTATAGGGAGAGTACAGTTGGATAATGAGACTAGGAGAGACCTCAGGAGGAGGTAACTATGTTTTACATGTCGGGAGTCGTGGGCACCAACCCATCGGTGCACAGCAGGTAAAGCCTACTATATCGAGGTATTCTCAGACAGTGATCATGAGGATGAACTGGAGATGGAGTTTGATGGAGGAGATGGCGCGGGGTCATCAGAGAGAGCACCACCTCCCCCAGGAAGAGCATCTTTTACACCATCTGGGGGAGTACTTGCATCTTTGTGCAGGGTACCCAACATTCTGACCATGAGGATCAAGGGCATAGTGCAGGGACATCATGTCTCATTCTTGGTTGACAGTGGGGCCATCCACAATTTTATTGATGCTCAGTTGGTCCAGAGGAGAGGCATTACCACTATTAAGTTAGAGGGTTTTTCAATACTAGTTCCGGGAGACAGAACTATTGTAAATTTTCGTAAATGTTCTATGATTGATGCAACTTTACTTTGTCTTCCCAATATTAGACAGCAATCACATAAACAAGAAAGTAAAATTTTGATAGAACATACCAGTAGATCGACAGAAGACAAGCCAAAAATATATGTGTGTTGATGTGTAACGGCGGTCAATAGGAGGCTTCAACCAGCAAAGTCTCAATACGGTTAGCCAACCAGAAGTGTCACACAACCCTCTATGACAGCAATATCAGTGAACCCAAAGTCAACGAAAGTCAAAGCTATCACAGTCAACGGTCAATGCAAAACAGTAGCAGCAAAAAGTCAATGCAGCCCAGTCAAAGTCAACGTCCAACCTCGATTTTTGTGCCAATAACTGCGGATTGCAGAAATCGAAATTCTGGGACAAATTTGGGTCAGTTTGACCATGCGTTGACCAAAGTCAACACTAGTCAAATCTGCGCTGAAAAACCCTAGGTCGAAAAACAGAAATCTTCTTGCTACAATTTTCCCACATGTGGAGAGGAAGAGACTCCAAGTGATGTTCGAACCAATCAAATGAAAAGAGAGAATGTGTGATGATGGATGAGTGAAAATGACCTACAATGTTGACCTATTTATATCCATCAGTAAGGGTGTGTGACACAACTGCTGGGGCTTCAAGCCTACATTTCATTTCAGGCCGACCTGCACATATTTTGAATAAATTCAAAATAAATGTTCTGCTCATCGAAACAAGATGACCTTTAGATCAATCTTGCACCTCTCCGAAAGAGGAATCCAATAAAAATATTGGCATCTTCATCTGAGCATCACAACATGGAGTTTGGACCTAGTTGTCTAAAATTAGCACTCCCTCTCAACTAGGGAGAACTCCATCCACTTGTGCCATCCAAACATCATGCGTCATCTTGCCGTAACTTGCTTTGCTGGCTTCTTTATTTCTAAACAAAAGTGGGTCAGTCACAAAGACATCATTCCCGGCTGACAAATTCAGCCCAGAGGTCTGAAACCTCTATAGGACTCATAGAGTCACATGCCAACCTGAAGTTGGTTTACCTGGCCCAAAGTCAGTAGGAGGTCTGAAACCTCACTAGACTTGATCGCAAATCAAGTGGTTGGACATGTACCATCCTAGACATAGAGAGTACGACAATCTATGATGCGTCCATCAGTCTTTGCTACTGGTCTCTAGCTTTTCCCACCTCACTGGCCAAATGAGAGGTACTTCCCATGAGTCCGGGACTTAATGGGTAGGATTCATACAGGGGCACAAATCATGAGAGGTGAACCAACTCAACATCATAACGATGGGGCAGAAGCACCACAAGGTTCGGCAAGCCTAGCCCCATGTGTGCTTATAGCTCTGAGAAGCTATCCCCAAAGCCCCCCAAAGCTCCCAGAGCTCATCTTCCAACAAGACCCTCAACATAGGGTCGTTCCACGATTCCAAGATTCTCACGGAAGGTTAGGAACTTGACCTTCCCGAAGGGCTTTGTGAGAATATTTGCGACCTGCTCATCAGTTCCTATATGATCGAGCCTTACGGTGCCTCGCTGTACCATATCCCAGATAAAGTGGTACCTGATATCAATATGCCTGGATCGATCGTGGAACACAGGATTCTCGGACAACCGAATCCCACTATAGTTATCACAGAGTATCATGGTTGTATCTAGCACATGCCCGAACAGCGCACTGAAGAGCTTTTGCAACCAAACTGCTTCACAATAGGCCATACTCGCTACAATGTATTCAGCCTCCGCAGTGCTCAAAGCCACCGAATTCTGCTTCCTACTCATCCATGATATCAAAGCAGAACCAAGTGTGAAGCAACATCCCAATGTGCTCTTACGATCCACCACACTGCTAGCCCAATCAACATGAGTATATCCATGGAGTGTCACGATCCCCGTAGTGTATTTCAGCCCATGGTTTATCGTGCCCGGAAGATATCTCAACAGAGTCTTGGCACCGACCCAGTGAATGTGATGAGGTTCAACCATATCTTGACTCAAAGTGTTCACTGAAAAACATACGTCCGGACGAGTGTTCACTAAGAACATCAGGGCCCCTACGAGCTGACGATACTCGGTAGGATTTGCTAGCACGAGCCCAACAACGCTGCCACTCAACTTCTTAAAGTTGAGCTCCATCGGTGTTGACACGGACTTATAGTCCACCATTCCAAATCTTTCCAGAAGCTTCACGATATATTTTCCTTGAGAAAGGAAAATCTCGCCAGGTCTCTGCCAGACCTCCAGGCCTAGGAAGTAATGCATCAGTCCTAGGTCCTTCATCTCGAACTCAGCAGCGAGCTCCCTCTTACACTGATGAATGAGAGGGTCAGCACCTTTCAGGAAGAGGTCGTCCACATACAGCCCCAGAATGAGAGGTTTTTCTCTATCAACCTTGAACTAAAGGTTTGAATCAACATTACTACGAGCAAAGCCCAGCTTCACTAGGTAGCTATCTATCCTCTCGTACCAAGCTTTGGGTGCTTGCTTCAACCCATAGAGAGCTTTCTTCAACCTCCAAACATGGGTGTCCCGATCCTGGACTTCGAACCCCAGAGGTTGCTCCACATATACCTCTTCCTTTATCGCACCATGCAGAAATGTGGTCTTCACATCCATCCGATGAAGATTCCATCCTTGCGTAGCAGCAAGGGCTATGATAGATTTGATGGAGGTATATCGGGCCACAGGTGAAAATATGTCTTCATAGTTTACGCCTTCTTTTGAGAGAAGTTGTTATGTATATTTTATTAATTATTAGTTAAATATAGTTATCTTAGGTTTTCTTAAGTGAAAGGGCATCATCAAAGATCATGCCTCTTCACCAAGGGACACCATGAGGCTGTATTTAAAGTCTCGGTGATTCCCCATTGTAATCATCTCATCTTTTATCAATAATAATATATACTTATAAAGTTTACCAGAGTTTTTACACTCCATTGGTATCTGAGCCATCGCTCTTCTGGATCTGTGTGATCACCCAGAATTAAGGAATTACAAGTAATTCCAGAATTGCAGATTTTTTTTTACCAAGTGCTTGTGGGCTGCAACATTGGTTTAAAAAAAAATTGCAGAATTTTCCCTCCTAACGCTCTTACGCTCATCTCCTTACCCACCGTCTCCCTCACGCTCACGCCCTCATTCCCATATTTCTCTCGCACCCCACACTCCACACCCGTGCCCCCTCTCACTGCACCCCCCTCTCCTCTACGCACATCGACTCTCCCTGCCTCTGCACAAACCCGCGCCCCCTCCCTACTCTAACCCACCCCCCCCCTCACCCCTCATCTCTCACCTTCGCCCTTGCCCCCTCATCTCTCGCCATCCCCTACCCGCTCTCCATCTCACACGCTACAGCCTACCCCGACTCCTTTACTAACCCACCCCCTCGCCCCTCCCTAAACCACACTAACCCGCCCCTCTCACTCCCGCAACACCCGACTCAACTACCACCCAACACGCCACCTCCGACTACGCTCACCCACTCAACTTCCCCACCTCGCACCTTCCCCACTCTGGTCCCCCTGCACACTTCCCCACCTCGCGGTTTCCCCACTCCGGCCCCCACCTCGCGGCTTCCCTCCGCCCGCACTTATCCGCCCACCCTCTCCCCACCTTTTGGCTGCTACACCGCCACCCTCTTCCCGCAGTCTCCACCACCCCGTGTCCTCACTCACGACACCCTTCCATCTCTCGGACCTCCCCGTCCCGCCCTACCTCTCACCACTCTCCGCCTCACCCCCCGCTCGGCCTTCCTCCCTGGCCACCTCCACCACCGCCGCAGCTGTCTTCCGCAGCGGAATTTTTTTTAAAACGTAAAACAAAATATCTCTAAATAGTGTGTCTTTTCGAACGGGCACATTTTTAAAACAATTTTTTTTGAAATTATATAAAATATATATTATATAGTTTTCAATTGATATATATATATATATATATATATATATATTATAATTATATAATTTATTTATATAGTATATAATTTTCAATTAATAATTATATATATATATCTATAATAATTATATAATTTATTTATATATTATATAATTTTTAATTAATAATTATATATATATATATAGTTCATTTAAAAATAAATAAATAAATACAACTTTGAGGACAAAGCTTTTAAGGAAAAGGGGATAAGCCCTAACAAGGAGTATGAGGAGCATGTCGTCATCAATGTCGATGGCCAGATTCCAGAAAAAATTGATGGATCTCGAAAAATAGATCAATAATAATTCCGATAAAGTCAATAAAAGATTAACTAGTCTTGAAGATAAGGTTACAAGAAATTCTCACAACATCAAAAAAATTCAAGACAAAACAGAGCAGATAGAAAGACAAATTTGGCTAAACCATAGAGAGGCCATAGATAATCAGAATAAAGCAATGCAGAAAATAAAGTCAACAAAACAACTAAGTTGATTCAGAAAATTCAGATCATAATCATGAATATAACATGGCAGAAAAAGAAACAATGTTGGTGAAGGAGCCACATAAAGAATTCAACGTGACTGCTATCACAGATGCAACAACAGCCATAGTCGTTGAAAATGAAAGAAACCATGAAAATACAGATGCTTATAAATGGAAAAATGTTTCATCCCCAGAATTGAAAGAAAATGTGAAAAGACAAACACATCCGAAGCCACTAATACAGCGCCAGAAGTTGTTGAGGTCTTCAATGATGAAGCAGATATGGTTGTTACGAAAGAAGCATTTGATGATGACGAGAAGTTGCATCGGACGACAATTGTTAGTAACTTACCTCTAAATCTAAAAAGGAAACACAAAGAATCACCAGCAGTACAAGGAATATTTTAGACACATGCAAAAGTATTTCAAGACCTGCCAGTGAAAATGTCTCCTAATAAAGAAATCAAACATCCAATAGAAGTCAAGACAGGATCCGACCCTGTCAATATCAAATCTTGTCACTATCCACATCACCAAAAGATTGAACTCGAGAAGATGCTCCACGATCTTTTTAAAATGTGGGAAGCAAGAGCTCGCCGCTCGAGAAACCCAGGCATTCGTCAACATTGTCCATCATTACGTATGCTTTGAGGGCAAAGCATCTTAAGAGAGGGGCAATGTTATGTATATTTTATTAATTATTAGTTAAATATAGTTATCTTAGGTTTTATTAAGTGAAAGTGCATGATCAAAGATCATGCCTCTTCACCAAGGGACACCATGAGGTTGTATTTAAAGCCTCGGTGATTCCCTATTGTAATCATCTCATCTTTTATCAATAATAATATATACTTATAAAGTTTACCAGAGTTTTTACACTCCAGAATCCACGGGGAACGAATCTTGCCTTGAACTTTTCAGCGCCACCATTAAATCCATGCTTGATCTTATAGAGCCATTTCGAGGTGACAATTGCTTTGTCCTCCGGTCTTGGAACCACATCCGAGACATCATTCTTCATAATGGACTCATATTCTTCGTGCATAGCATCCTTCCAGACTTGATTCTTTACGGCTTCTTCAAAAGATCCAGGCTTAGATTGTACGATTGTACTCATGGCTGCTAGATACCCTTGGTATCTATTCGGCTTCTTGCTTTCACAGAATGTCCCCCTTGGGGCCATATGATTCTCAGCATCCTCGAGAGTGTCCGTGAGCCATGATGGTCTTTTCCTCATTGAAGGAAGTGGATATAGGGTCCATCGGTCCTTCAACATCGGGCATCGTCTCATCCTTCGATTCTTCTTGATTTCCAGGCTTGCTTCATGATCTTGCTCAGATATCAGAAGATTGATTACTTTCCTCAGGGAAGCATTTTGTCAAAGGTAACATCGTGGCATATCTCCACTTCCCTTTGACCAGACACATAGACTCTATCGGCCTTCGAAGTTTCGCTATAGCCCACAAACATTCCCTTCTTTCCAGAAGCATCCAGCTTGCTCCTCTTCTCCTTCAGTGCATGAAAATAAACAAGACATCCAAGAACTCTAAAATGTGAGACGTCGAGTTTGTTACCAGAGAAAACCTCTTCGGGAGTTTTGGAGTCCAGAGCGGAATGCGGGCATCGGTTTTATATGTACACAACAGTGTTCGCCGCTTCTCCCTAGAGAAACTTCGGAAAACCTTGATCACATAGCATGGCACGGGCAGCTTCCACAATGGACCTGTTCTTTCTTTCAGCGACGCCATTCTTCTCAAGAGTACAGATAGTTGTGGTCTCCCTCTTGATGTCAGCTTCTCTGAAAAATTTCTTGAACTCGTTCGTCTCATATTCAGTGCCATTATCGGTCCTCAGTATCTTGATCTTCTTCCCTGTTAGATTTTCCACCAAGGCCTTCAAGATACGGGACCACATGAAAGCCTTGTAGAAATTTCTGAATCTTACACTTTATGCACAAACTATTACTGTTAATCCGGTTATGCTCCTCCTACTTAGACAAGTTATTAACTAAATAAATTCAAGTTAAAATCAAAGCAAAACACATAACAGATCTCTACCAATCCAGATCTAGAATAAGCACATGCACACATTGACAAAGTGACACAATCATTTCTGGACAAATAGTCCCCGGAAAAACCCAATGTGGGAAAATCAGTCTCTAGCTGCTGGAGGGTCTTATTATTAAGAATATTTCTTAATACACAAATCTGGGTTCCAGATCTGGAAAACTCGACAGAGAAAATACTAGATCTACAGCTCACTGGCTGATTTAGGGCCAAAATAATGACTGATCTACACCCTCAAACGAGATTTACAGAACTCAGCCAAGATTAGGGCTTAGAAACCCCAGCGTTGCCCCTGAAAGCCTCTGCTTCAGCCTCTGAAGTCTTCCAAACCAGGGTTGCGAGGAAGCTTCACCCCCCCCTCGTTCCCGCTCCCGAAACGCGCTGCGTGAGGGAGCGTTTTGGGAGCGTTCGGAAACGCGCTCCTGAAAACACTCCCCTCAGGAAGAGCATTTTCGGGAGCGCGTTTCTGAACCTGTTAAAACGCTCCCTACTTTTTCGGGGGCGTTTCCAGAAGCGCTCGGGAGCGAATGCTCCCTGAGCGCTTCCGGCATTTAAAAAAAGCTTCCCGAAAGCCTCTGCTTCAGCCTCTGAAGTCCTCCAAACCAGGGTTGCGAGGAAGCTTCACCCCCCCTCCCCTCGTTCTTGCTCCCGAAACGTGCTCCGTGCGGGAGCGTTTTGGGAGCGTTCGGAAACGCGCTCCCGAAAATGCATCCTAAGGGGAGCGTTTTCGGGAGCGCGTTTCCGAACCTGTTAAAACGCTCCCTGCCTTTTCGGGAGAATTTCCGGAAGCGCTCGGGAGCGAACGCTCCCTGAGCGCTTCCGGCGTTTAAAAAACACTTCGAGAGCATTTTTTAAACGCCGGAAGCGGTCGGGGAGCATTGACTCCCGAACGCTCCCCGGAACAAAAAACGCTTCCCGTCGGTGAGAAAAAATTTTTATTGAAAAAATCATTTTGTTTATAAAGAGGGAGGGAGGTCATTTTGTTTTATTGTTTGTTGAGTGAGTGAGATAGAGCAAGAAGAGCAAGAAGGAGAGAACTAGAGAGCGGAGCTGCAGAAGTGACAAGGAGAGCTGCAAGGCAACAAGAGGATTGCAAGAAAGAGGTAGGTCTTCTAATCTAATTTTGTATTTTCGAGGATGAATTTGTAAGTTGTTTAAAAATGAAAACTTGATTTTTTTCTTGAATGTTGCATTTTATTGTGTTTAAAACTTAAAAAATGAAATTTTTTTTTCCTATTTTGCATTTCCTATTCCCATTTGGCATTTCTCCATTTGTTTTGCAGGCTATAAACTTGAAACATCATGGCTATATGGCTAGGGATTTTCTTCATGTTGGTTCCTTTCTTTGTAATAATGGTGTTGCAGAGTAGTAGATGAAAGAGGCAAATCAGAGAAGAGGAGGATGAAGAGGAGGGTTATGGTGGATTTGAAGAAAATCCTGAAGAGGAGAAAGATTATGTTGAGGAGGAAGTGGGGAGTGGAGAACATGGGGATACAGATTCCCCTGGGGCTAGACAAGACAAAACTTAGACACCTTTGTGGAAATATGTTCAGAAACAGGAAGGAGGGAAAGGTGGTGGAACCACTAAATTTATTTGCCCCCATTGCAATAAACAATACCATGGTTCATACACCCGTGCGAGAAGGCACCTTTGTGGGAAAATGCCAGGGGATGGAGAAAAAAAATATAGGAATCAAAATTTGTACTAGTGTGCCAGCAACACAGAGAGAGAAATATAGAAAGGAAGAGGAGGCTGCCCTACAGAGATCTAACAGATCTAGGGGTTTCATTGGTTCTTATTCAGGCCCAACACGTCATGGACAAACAAGTTCAACTTCCACCCATGACAGTGGTTTTGGAGGCAGTGGCACACCTGGATTAAGGCGTAGAACCATATCCGATTTCCTGGACGAAGGGTGTAGGAATGATGTGGATTCAAAAGTTTACCGGTTTTGATATGCATGTGGGGTGCCATTCAATGTTCTTCGCTCACCTTATTGGCATGAAATGGTTTCTGCCATTAATGATGCCCCCAAAGGATACAAAAGCCATGGGTATGACAAGGCCAGAACTGTGGGTCTTGATCATGAAAAAGCTAAAATAAACCATTTTTTGGCTAGAATGACAAATTCGTGGAATGAGCATGGGGTGTCCATTGTCTCTGATGGATGGACCAATGTAAAAGGAAAGCCATTGATAAGTGTTTTGGCTGTGTCGTTTGGTGGTGCAATCTTCCTTTCAACATACGATTATTCAGACAAATTCAAAACCGGCATTAACATTGCAGAGCCATTACTTGATATAATTGAAAACACTGGGCCATACAATGTCATACAGGTCATCACTGGTAATGCTGCTAACTGTAAGGTAGCAGGAGCAATTATTGAGGATAAATACCCCAACATATTTTTCTCTGGGTGTTTGGTTCACACAATGAACCTTTTGATGCATGATATCATCAAAAACAAACAAACTCAATTCAAATGGCTTGGTGATTTGTACAACAGAGGTAAAAAAAATGATAAAATTTATTACAAATCATAGCAATACCCATGGGCTTTTCCGTACTCACTCCAAATTGGAGTTGTTGAAGATAGCAAAGACTAGATTTGCTAGCTATTACCTCACTTTCATGCGCCTTTTCAAGGTAAGAGAGTCATTGGCCGCAATGGTATCAAGCCCACACTGGCAGGTATTAAAGGACAGGGCAGCGACAATAGTTGACAGGAAAGGTTTCGAACATGTGGAGGGGACCGCCCTTGACCTTTTGTTTTGGGCACGTGTGAGGGAAATTTTGAATTTCACCAAGCCCATTTATCACATGATTCGGTTTGCAGATACAAATAAACCAGTGATTGGGGAGGTTTATGAACAGATGGACAGCATGTTGGGGCAAATAAAAGATATTGTTAACGATAATGATCCCAACTTGTATGCTATGATTCATGACTGTGTGTGTGCATGATGGAATAAACTCAATGTTCCACTACATGCCTTGGCATATATCCTTACGCCAAAATATTACTCTCCATCTTGGTTGGGCCAACCTGCACCTGGAGGTGGGGTTAGGATGAAACCTCACATAGATCTAGAGGTACAAGAGGGGTACATGAAGGCATTAGACAAGTTGGTACCCGACAGGGAGGAGTGTGCTAGATTGCGCCTTGAATTAGGCAAATACTTCAGTTGCACTGCTAACTATGGTTCTTTCCATGCAATGGAAGACAGAGACAGATTTGATGCTCTCACATGGTGGGAAGCATATAGCGGCATGGGACTTTTGCCAAAGTTGGCAAAAAAAGTTCTCTCACAAGTTGTGAACACTTCTTCTGCAGAGAGGTGTTGGCGCACCTACAGCGTTATACATAATGTGAGAAGAAACAGGCTGAATGAAAACCGAGCTGAAATCTTGGTTTATGTGCATTACAACTTGAGGTTGTTGAGCCATTACTGTGAGCGGGCAAATGAGGATCAATCATACAAAGTCTGGGAGAACAACCCAGAGGATAATAATTTGGAGGACGGCACAGTACATATGGAAGAATTGGAAGCAGAACTTTTTAGGGATGATGATGAAGCATCAGCAGCACCGCCACACACAGGGCCAGTCCCACCATCTACTGGTAGCAGTGCGGGTGTGGCTGCCAGTGCCAGTGCAAGTTCTCGATATCAAACTATTGTTCCTTTGCAAATTCAGCCTCCACCTTCTAGTCATGGTCATGGTACTCCTGAGAGTACTAGAAGACCACCATTTCCTTGTGGCTTGCACAAATTAGACATTTCTCGTGGGTGTGGCAAGGGGCCAGCCAGTAGATAAAATAGATTTGTTGTTTACTAGTCTCTTCTATTTTCTAGTAGTTTTTATCTTTTATAACTGTTGACAGTTGAACAGTTGAAACTTGACTCTTTCATATATTTAATGACAATTTAAGTTTGACGTTTGAATTTGAAAGGTGAAACTTTGAAGTTGGCATTTATAAGTTTACAACTCATTATGAAATTTGAATTATGAATATGATGCTTCATGAAAGTTACATGGTGATCAATGAATCAATGATGATAAATGTTATATAATATCAATGATGATAAATGTTATATATTGAGTTTTGAAATCAATGAATCAATGATGATAAATGATATATATCAATGATGATAAATGTTAGATATTGAAATTTGAAATAAATGATGATAAATGTTATAAACTTATATATCAATGATGATAAATGTTATATATTGAATTTTGAAAGCTTGAAACCTTCAGACTGATGATTCACGAGACTCAAGAGTCAATATGTTGTATGCTTCCAACTTGTGGGCATGGTTGATGAAGATTATAACTTCTAGATGACTGATGTTATATGATTCAATCTATGTTTTTATGTTTTTTATGTCTAATTCATCATTCTACATGTTTTTGTTGACATATATGCATCAAAATATTTAAAAAAAAAAAAATATATATATATATATATAAACGCTCCCCGAAACGCTCCGGACCGAAAGCTTCTAAAAATGGCGCTCCCGCTCCCGCTCCCAAGTAACCTTGCTCCAAACCCTCAGCGCTGCTCCGGAAGAGACTGTGTTACCCCAGACTAGGTGACGCAGTCACTACGTTGCCTCGCTGCCTCTGAAGGGTCTCTGCGTAACCCTTGAGGGTTTCCTGCTGAAAAATCACGTTGTCCTTGCTGCTGCTGCTACTCTCCTCTTCTGCGTTGTCCTTGAGCTAATCTCTACCTCTTGTGTATTTTTGACCACGGGATCAAATCAACCCCTTGGCCCAAATTCCCCTCTCTGCAGCTGAAACACTTCTGAGTATTCTTAGCAAACCCTGCCCTAGAATCTCAGCTTAGCTTCAGTGCTCTGCCTCTTGTGTATTTTAGAGCACGGGATCAGATCACCCCCTTGGCCTAAATTCCCTTCTCTACAGCTGAAACACTTCTGAGTATTCTTAGCAAACCCTGCCCTAGAATCTCAGCTTAGCTTCAGTGCTCTGCCTCTATGTGTCTTCACAAATGACCCCAAGCCTTTCCTTTATACTTCTCTCATTGACAAATCAACGACCATGATCTGATCTTGAATCAATGGCTAAGATTAAAAGAAAGCTTGATCCGTGTGACTTAAGACAATTTCATCACATGTTTAATTAAATTCACTTTAATTATTTAAGTTCCCTAAGTTTTAACTTAGGAAATACATTAAAATAATTAATTAATTTAATATCTCCTAAACGAGATGAAATTTCCCAAATCAATTTATGGGTCTTGTAGATCAAGTGTACTCTAGTCGCTCCACAAAATTTGGGAGCTGAAGCTGGCTGATGCTACCCCAAATACACAAAATCTCAACACTCCCTCTTAGCATCAAGGGTGTGCTCTAGCAATACATCACACTTATGCATTACTGATTTTGATATTTGAGCACTAGTTGCGTAACCACGATGCTTGACACTACTACCACTCAACTACTGCTTCTTCTTTGTATTATAATATTGCTACCAAAACGCTCTACTGCTGCCACTACAACCTCGTCTTTGCCAACTCCCTGTTTGAATATGTTGCATCTGTGCTGCTCTAAGCATTGCCACTGCTGATCTACTGCACTGCAACTTCAGTTGTTGAGAGAAACAACTGAATCTCCTGCCCAATCTTTGACAAACAAGTCTGATGGGTTGCATCCACATCACTGAAGCTCCATAGGCTACAGATCTGTGCTGGCATCTAAAAAACAATGCACAGCTACAGCTCTGTCTGCATAATCAAACTCCCTCTGCACTACTGAAGTCACATCAGCCCCTTGTGTTGAAGTCTATCACGCTGCTGCTGCACTGCGTTGTTCCTCTGAAGCTTTCTACGTTGTTATAGCTCTGCACTGCGTAAGCAGATCTGCTCTACGCTGCTGAAGTCACATCAGCCTCTGCACTGTTGTTGCTTCTACGGTGCTGCTGCCTTGCTCTGTGTTGCTCCTCCCAACCTTCAGATCTACCTCTGCCTCTGCCTCATCTATGATCTATGCACCCACTGCTCCACTTGTCCTGCTACTGTCTTAAGGCAGTCGTAGCTCACATGTGATCAAGGGATGAGCTTCTCAAGGATCCGGCCTCTCTTCCATGTGGCTCCTCTACATGTCCTTGTCACCCCATCTCCGTGGTTCATGAGCACTCATGGCTACATCATCTTCTGACCCATCATCTGCCACAGCTGCTTTGGAAGAAGATGCTTCTTTGTCCTTTTTCTTCTGAGGACAATGGCTGGAAAAATGTCCCATTTCACCACACTGGAAGCACTTGATCTTTGAAAGATACTTTTTCTTGTTTGGCTCTCTCTTCGATGCCAAGGTTGCATCTTCCTTCTTCACTTTGCTCAATCCTGGGCTGTGCTGCCTCTTGCTGAATCTACGGAGTTCTTCTTAACGCAGAATTGACCACAAGCTGTCCCAATCTGAGAGGTTTTCTCTGCCCAAGATACTTTGGACAAAGGTTTCCCACTCATCCCTGACTACATTGAGGGCAGTCCTGACTATCACTGCATCATCCATCGTTGCACCCATTGCAGTCAGCTAATCCCTAATTGACTGCAGTCTGAAGAGGAAGTGCTCCATGTCTCATCCCTTGGTCATCATGAATGACCTCATCTGAGTCTCCAACAGCATTTTCCTTTGGATAGACTTTCCCTCATATAGGGAAGTCAAGGCCTTCCACATCTCGTTAGTTGTCTTCTTCTCAGCTACGTGTGGTACAATATGGTCCTTGATACCATCCATAATCAATCGCTTGTCATGCCCAGCAACTTCATTATGCTTCCGAAGGAGATCCGGATCTGTCGGTGTGGCCAGAGTTTGCTCTGCATGGTCTCTTAGATTAGATGCCTCAAGGACAATCAGGATCCTTGCCTTCCAAACTGAAAACTTTGAGAGGCCATCCAGCCTATCCTGATCACACAGTCCATGAGGAGCCATTTGCTCAGAATGTGACGGAACTTCCTTTTCTCCTTGCTAGAGAAATGGATCTAAGGCCCTTAGTGAAACAGGCACCTTCTGCTCCCTCTGACAATTGATTTCCCTCCTTGGAAATCTACCAAATCAACTATGATTCAGCTTCTTCTTTGATCCACTGATCAACCTGCAAGTTTCCTTTGGCAAGAAACTTTCTGAGAAGCTGATCTCCTCCCACTCTTTGTCACTTGTGTTAAGGCTAAAAGTCTGAAAACTTCAGAATTTTAACCCCACCAGCTCTTCTGAATTACTGCAACTTTTCTGCAATCTTTTCTGGATCTGACAGATTCAGATCTGAATCAAACTGGCTAGCTTCAGACCAAACCAGCGCAGTTTTTGAGCTGCCTCGACGCAGTAATTGTGTGGGCTTGCTAGGACACAGTGCTGGACAATGTCACCCTTCCCTCTGCGTGAATCTGCCTCTGAAATACATTTTTGCTGCTTTTATAACTACTTTCTGCAACTAGAACATTCAGTCTCTTTTGCTGGTGACCCTCCTAGATCTGCAATTGCTCTGATACCATGTAGAGATTTTTGAATATTACACTTTATGCAGAAATTATTACTGTTAATCCGGTTATGCTCCTCCTACTTAGACAAGTTATTAACTGAATAAATTCAAGTTAAAATCGAAGCAAAACACATAACAAATCTCTACCAATCCAGATCTAGAATAAGCACATGCACACATTGACAAAGTGACACAGTTATTTCTGGACAAATAGTCCCCGGAAAAACCCACTGCAGGAAAACCGGTCTCTGGCTGCTGGAGGGTCTTTTTTTAAGAATTTTTCTGAATACACAAAACTATGTTCCAGATCTGGAAAACCCGACAAAGAAAATACTAGATCTACAGCTCACTGGCTGATCTAGGGCCAAAATAATGACTGATCCACACCCTCAAATGCAATTTACAGAACTCAGCCAAGATTAGGGCCTAGAAACCCCAGCGCTGCCCCTGAAAGCCTCTGCGTCAGCCTCTGAAGTTCTCAAAACCCTCAACGTTGCTCCGGAAGAGACTCTGTTACACCAGACTGGCTGACGCAGTCACTACACTACCCCTGAAGGGTCTCTGTGTAACCCCTGAAGGGTTTCCTGCTGAAAAATCACGTTGTCCTTGGAGGGACTGCGTTGTCCTTGCTGCTACTGTTGCTCTCTTCTTCTGTGTTGTCCTTGAGCTGATCTCTGCCTCTTATGTATTCTAGACCCCGGCATCAGATCATCCCCTTGGCCTGAATTCCCCTCTGCAGCTGAAACACTTCTGAGTATTCTTAGCAAACCCTGCCCTAGAATCTCAGCTTAGCTTCAGTGCTTTGCCTCTATGTGTCTTCACAAATGACCCCAAGCCTTTCCTTTATACTTTTCTCGTTGAAAAATCAACAACCATGATCAAATCTTGAATCAATGGCTAAGATTAAAAGAAACCTTGATTCGTGTGACTTAAGACAATTTCATCACATGTTTAATTAAATTCACTTTAATTATTTAAGTTCCCTAAGTTTTAACTTAGGAAATACATTAAAATAATTAATTAATTTAATATCTCCTAAACCAGATGAAATTTCCCAAATCCATTTCTGGGTCTTATAGATCAAGTGTACTCTAGTCCCTCCACAAAATTTGGGACCTAGAGCACAACTGATGCTACCCCAAATACACAAAATCTCAACAAGCCTCATCCTTCTTCTTCAAGAAGTATATCCAGGTTTTGCGAGAGAAGTCATTTATGAACGTCATATAATAAGAACATCCTCCCAAGGATGTCACAGGCAGCATACCAGATAGATCAGAATGTATCAGTTGCAAGACATCAGATGTCTTTGTGACACTTGAAGGGAAAGGTCCCATTGTATGCTTTCCTTCGGCACAGCCCTGACATACACCTTCATGATCATTTGTGAACTCGGGCATCCCCGTCACCACCTTCCTTGCTCCGCGAAGGGCTTTGTAGTGAAGGTGTCCAAACCTTCGGTGCCATAGTTCAGTCTGTCGGATAGTATCATGTCATCGCTCCCAGTGGACTTCCTCCAACCTGATAGAGTGTATCAACTCTAAACCCAATCGTGATAGCTTCCTTGAAACTCTTCTTCCAGATACACACCTTCCCATCAATGAATGCCATATTGAAACCTTTGTCTTCCATGGCCGAAATAGACACAAGGTTCTTCTTCAAATCAGGTACATATAGTACATCTTCCAAGCAGAGGACTTGACCTTGAGACAAGTGGAGGGTCATAGTCCCTGTCCCTTTCATAGGATATGTGGCATTATCTCCAAGGATAATTTTCAGATTAACATCCTTCTCAACCATATCAGAAAGTGCTTCCTTGAACCCAGTGATGTGCCTTGAGGCACCACTATCTATCAACCAAACATCCATAGTGTCGGGTGGAGATACAGCAGAGAGGCCGGATACAAGAATGAATTCATTTCTTTTATCATCAACAACATTTGATTCCTCTTACCTGGAATTTCTCGACCTTTTGTAAGGTTGCCCATTTCCACCAGAGGGAGCCTTCCTTTTTCCTTTGAACCTGTTGTTCCTGTGATTTCCATTCCTCCGGTTGTTGTTGTTGTCATCATCATCAGAAGAATCCTTCTTGAAAGGGAATTTTCTAGCATAGTGGCCAAGCTTGTGACAAGTGTAACATTTTCCTTTCTTTCCTTGGGCCCCTACTCTTCCTTTGTTCCTCAGACCACCAAAATTCTTATTCTTAACACGAGCAGTGAAGGCAACATTTCCTTCATTTTCATATTCCTTCATCCTTGTCTCTTCTTGTACGCATCTCGATAGTACTTCATCAAAATCAGATATCACATTGTTATTGAGAATGGTAGTATTGAATACATGCCATTCGGATGAGAGACCTCCAAGTGCGGTGAGAACCATCTCTCGATCAGCTATTGTCTACCCAATAGCCAGAAGATTATTTCTGATTTCGGTCAACTTCAGAAAATAGGATTGAACGGATTCATCCCTACCTTTCTTCAGATTCTTCGGTTGGTTCTTGAAGAAAAGCACTTGATTTGCATTGTTGGCCTTGAACATGTTGACCAACTTATCATACATCTCCTTGGATGTATATAGCTCAAATATGTAGGTTACCAGACTCTTATGAATTGAATCCCGGATCATCAGCGTTGCTTTGATTTCCCCCTTCTTGTACTTTGACACGGTGGCAGCAGGTGCAGTGGATGGAGGCTCTTGGATTTTACCCTATACATAGTCCATGACATCGTGGTCTTCCAACATAAGATCCAATGTCATCTTCCAGGCATGGAAGTCTTCCTTCCCAGTCAATTTGTCATCAGCTTTAAAGCCATCGTAGTTTGAGGTACCCATGCTCTTCTTCGGTGATTGCTACAAACTTGGGCTTTGTCTTCACCTCAGCACTAATACCATGTAAAATTTCGTAGATATTCTATGCTTGATGCAACTTTACTTTTTATCCCCAATATCAGACAGCAATCACATAAACAAGAAAGTAAAAATGTTGATAGAACATACTAGTAGATCGATAGAAGACAAGCCAAAAATATATATGTGTGTTGGTGCATTACAGGGATCAATAGGATGCTTCAACCAGAAAAGTCTCAATACGATCAGCCAACCAGAAGTGTCACACAACCCTCTAGGACAGCAATATCAGTCAACCCAAAGTCAACACTGTCATAGTCAACGATCAACGCAAAACAGCAGCAGCAAAAATTCAACGTAGCCCAGTCAAAGTCAACGTCCAACCTCGATTTTTGTACCAATAAATGCGAACTGCAAAAATCGGAATTCTAGGGCAGATTTGGGTCAGCTTGACCATGCGTTGACCAAAGTCAATGCTGGTCAAATTTGCACTGAAATACCCTAGGTCAAAAAATAGAAATCTTCTTGCTACAATTTTCCCACGTGTGGAGAGGAAGAGACTCCAAGTGATGTTCGAACTAATCAGATGAGGAGAGAGAATGTGTGATAATGGATGAGTGAAAATGACCTCCAATGTTGACCTATTTATATCCATCAATGAGCGTTTGTGACACAACTGCTGGGGCTTCAAGCCTACATTTCATTTCAGGCCGACCTGCACATATTTTGAATAAATTCAAAATAAATGTTCTGCTCATCGGATCAAGATGATCTTTAGATCAACCTTGCACCTCTCCGAAAGAGGAATCCAATAAAAATATTGGCATCTTCATCTGAGCATGACAACATGGAGTTTGGACCTAGTTTTCCAAAATTAGAAACTATGCAGTGCAATCGATATGTTCTCGCTTTGACAATGGTTATGGGGAACTATTCGATGACAAATCATTTCTTTGTGGTGGATGTACCAGACACCAATGTGGTTTTGGGTTTCCAATGGTTGAATTCCCTTGGCAGAGTTACCACCAATTGGAGGCAGCTCATGATGGAGTTTACTGGGTCGACTGGTAAGCTAGTAGTTCTTTGGGGTATGCACTCATATCCCCCACAGAGAGTTTCAGCTCCTCAGATGGAGGCAGACTTGAGACATGGGGACATAGCATGGAAAGTAGAGCTGAGGGTTTCAGAAGCTAGGGGACAGACCAAGCCTCCACCACCAGACATAGAGGTTGTTTTGGACAGATATGCAAGAGTCTTTTGAGATATATCACCCGGACGACCACCAGATAATGGATTCAAGCATACCATAGAGATGGAGACTAGTGTACAGGCAGTCATTACTACCCCTTATAGGCATCCCAAAGCCAATAAGGATGAGATTGAGCGGGCCATCAGAGATTTGTTGGCATTGGGCCACATTAGGCCGAGTTCCAGTCCCTTCGCTTCAGTTGTGTTGGTGAAGAAGAAGGATGGGACTCTGCTCATGTGTATTGACTACAGGGTACTCAACAAGAAGACATTAAAGAATAAATATCCCATACCGCGTATCGATGAGTTGATGGATGAGCCTAGAGGAGCCAAGTTATTCTCTAAGATAAAATTGTGGTCAGGATATCATCAAACCTGGGTAAGGGATCAAAACATCTCGAAGACAGCATTTAGATGTCATTATGAGCATTTCAAGTTCTTAGTCATGCCTATTGGATTGACCAACACCCCTGCCACTTTCTAGTCATGCATGAACCATGTGTTCAGAGGGCAGTCGAGGAGATTCATGTAGGATTTCTTCGATGACATCCTGATTTACAACAGGACGTGGGAGAAGCACCTACAGCACTTTTACGCCAAGTTGTCCAAGTGTGAATTTGGGCTTACAGATATGCTTTGCTTGGGACACATTATTGGCGCAAATGGGGTCAAAGTGTATGAGGAGAAGATCAGGGCCATTCGAGATTGGGCGGTGACTAGCGATGTGACAGTGTTGAGGGGATTTTTGGACATTTGCAATTACTACAGGAAGTTTGTCAAGAGCTTCTCACAGTTGCCAACACACCTCACAGATTTGACCAAGAAGGGGGCTTTTGCATGGACAGATGGAGCTCAGGCAGCTTTTGATCACCTCAAGGAGGTGATCAATAGTTGCCTAGTATTGGCACTTTCTGATTTCACGTAGTCTTTCACCTAGGAGTGTGATGCATCGGGTGAGGGGATCGGAGAAGTCTTTTCCCAAGAGGGGCACCCCATTGCTTTCGAGAGCAAAAAGCTCGTACCACATGAGACGTATTCCATTTACGATAAGGAGATGTTGGCCATTATGCATGTATTAACCAAGTTCAAGCAGTATTTGGTGGGTAACCGATTTAGGGTGAAGACATATCATAATAGTCTACGCCACTTCATGGGGCAACAGAGCCTCAATGACAGACAATAGAGATGGGTCAACAAGGTGCAGGCCTATGATTTTGATATTGACTATGTGTGGGGGAAGCACAATACGGTAGTTGATGCACTACCTAAGAGACCTGCAGGGCTTTCACTCATGAGCATTAGCCATGACTAGAAGGCACAGTTATTAGTTGAGTACTCCAAGGATCATCGAGCATGTGAGATCTTGGAGGGCATTCATGCAGATGAGCGCTACTGGGTGATGGCTAAGGTCATCTACTACAAGGGGAGCATAGTTTTGGTTCCAGGCTCACAATTGAGAAAGCGGGTACTTCATGCGACCCACGATTCTCCATTGTCGGGGCATTAGGGGTTCAGGAAGACATATATGGTTGTGAGAGAGTGTTTCACATGGAAGGGCCTCAAGAGGAACGTGTTGAGATATGTACAGGAGTGTGAGGCATGTCAGAGGAACAAGGGAGATTTGACTTATCTAGCAGGATTGTTGCATCCTCTTCCCATTCCTGAGGGGAAATGGGAGAGTATCTCCATGGACTTTATCACAAGACTTCCCACAGTGCAGGGGAAGGATTGTATTTATGTGGTGGTCAACTCGCTGACCAAATATCTGAATTTCTTTGCTATTCTGACTCGGTATTCAGCCTCTCAGGTACCACAGTTGTTCTTTAGGGAGGTTTTATCCCTGCACGGACTCCCTTAGACTATAATGAGTGATAGAGACAGAAAAATTATGGGGGGATTTTGGCAAGAGCTTTTCAGGCTAGTGGGCACAGACCTCACCCCGAGCACTAGTTACCATCCACAGACAGACGGTCAGACGGAGAGGGTGAGCAAGTGTCTAGAGGGGTATCTTAGGAACTATGTGATCGGGCAACAAAAGGCAGGGATTCGTTGGTTGTGTGACATTTTCAATCTGAAATACTACTGCAGTGATTAATTTATTTCACCTATTTATTTATGATAAGTTATTTACAAATGCTTCAGTAAATTCTGAAATAAACACCACTGCAACATTCACTTAATCAAAAGAAAAAGAACAAATAGAACACATATAACACAATAGAAACAATTACATGAACACAGTTATTTTTGGACAATTGTCCCCAGAAAAACCCAACGTGGGAAAACCGATGCAACAGATGAGGGTTTATATTATTCTTCAAAAGTAGAAAATCTTTTAAAAAAACATGACGAGCAGATGTCTAGCATACACCTAAGATAATTTTTCCGAACACTTCAAAAGAATTTCTGACACATTCGAGGCACCCTTCCTCCCTCTGTGTCACTCTGTGTGGCCTTCTGCGCAATCACTGCGTTGGACTGCGTCACTCTGCGTGGAGGGCCAATGTTGTTGCTCAACGCTGCTCCCTCTGCGTTCTCCTTTTGCCTTATTCTTCCACTGTTGACTTCTCCTTCTTCCTTTTGTGTCTACAACTCCGCCTCTACAACCTCACCCTTTGAAATCGAATTCTCTTACTTCAGAATAGATTTCCTTCGGGTACTGAGAGTGTGTCTGGCTTGCTTTCCAAATGACCCTCAAGCCTTCTCTTATAGTCCTCTCGTTGATGAATCAACGACCCAAATTAGATCTCTAATCAATGGCTCATATTAAAAGATGACTTGATCTTTGTTTTCTAGAAGATTCACACTGCTTTATTAATACCATTTAATTATTTAATTTCCCTAAGTTTAGACTTGGGGATCACTTTAAAATAATTAATAATTTTAATAAAGAATGATCCGAGTGGAATTTCCACAAACGGTTCCTGGGTTCTCTGGAATACTGATATCCAAGCCTCTTCCCAAAATATGAGACTTGGAACACTTTCCAATGCTACAAAATCAACACTCCTTAGCGAGGAAAGCGTTCAAGCAAGGTACCAATTGTATTTGCTTTGACTTGAAGCACCTATTGCGTTGTTGATGTCTTGGCTGTTGCCCCTCATCTCTGCGTTGATGTCCTCTGTATTGTTGCCTATGACACCATCTTTGTCACTGCTTCATCCGTACTGCAGCTCCCTCTGAATCCAAAGTCCACCTATTCTACTGGAAAGGGTTCTCGGCCATCCCCATCTTTCACCTGAAGTAAGTAAACTTAATCTTACCCAGAGCTTTAGTGAGGATGTCAGCCACCTGTTCTCCTATAGGAATGTACTTCAACTGTATAGCCACTCGTTGGACATAGCCTCTGATGACCGAGCACCTAATGTCAATGTGCTTCGACCGGTCATGAAACATAGGATTCTCGGAGAGCTTGATGAAATGTTGATTATCACACAGAATTATGGTCGCTTCCATCCTCTTCCTGAGCAAGTTCATGAGCAACTTACGAAGCCATATGGCCTCACACGAAGTTGTGCTAGCGGCCATATATTCAGCCTCAGCTGAGCTCAGTGCCACGGATTTCTGTTTCCTACTACAACACGAAGTCATTCCTGATCTGAGACTGAAACAGTACCCACTGGTACATTTCTGATCCACTGGGCTTCCATCCCAATCTACGTCAGTGAAACCACTCAACTTGATTTCATTGCCCTTGGTGTACTTCAACCCATACTCGACTATCCCCTTCAAGTATATGAGAACATGTTTGGCTATTTCCCAGTGAGCCCTCCTTGGTTCTACCATGAACTGATTAAGGATATTCACTACATAACAGATGTCTGGTCTAGTATTGACTAGGTACATCAATGATCCTATGAGCTGCCTATACAAGGTAGGGTCAGCCTCATCATCCTCGTACATGTCGATCTTCTTCCAGTTTGTAATCATTGGCGTAGCCATGGGTCTACAGTCCTCCATCTGAAACCTCTTCAGGATCTCTATAGTAAATCTTCCTTGCCCAAGGAAGATTTCTCCCTTCTGCTACCAGACCTCCAAACCAAGAAAATAGTGCATCTGCCCCAGATCCTTCATGTCAAATTCGGTAGCCAGATTCTCCTTTCAGTCTTTGATGAGCTTAGATGATCCAATCAAGAATAGATCATCTACATATAATACTAGAATTAGTGGCTCATCCCTTACTCTTAGATAGTAGAGGTTGGGACCTACGTCACTCTTGACAAATCCAATCTTCTGCAGGTAGATATCAATTCGCCCATACCATGCTCTAAGGGCTTGCTTCCGTCCGTACAAGGCTTTCTTAAGCCTGCATACATGAGTCTTCTACTCATGCATCTCAAAGCCCTATGGTTGTTTTATATACACTTCCTCTTCTATCACCCCATTTAAGAACGTTGTCTTGATATCCATCTAGTGAATTTTCCATCCCATCTACACTGCAAGAGATATGACGGATCTGATTTAAGTGTACCGGGCTACGAGAGCGAAGGTTTCTTCATAATCGATTCCTTCCTTCTATGCATACCCCTTAACCACAAACCTGGCTTTGAACTTCTCTATGCTGCCATCTACAGCATACTTGATCTTGTAGATCCACCTTGATCCTACAACCAATCTGTTCTGAGTTCTAGGGACTATTTCCCACACATCGTTTGTCATGATGGAGTTGTATTCCTAAACCATAGCATCTACCCACACCTAATGTTGAGTTGCCTCTCGAAAACTAGAGGGTTCTCCAACCTATGCTACCAATGCCTGGTACCTGTCTGGTTGCCAGCGTATCCTCTTTTCATTTCTAGTGGATCCAAAAAAAAATTCTGCATCTCTTAGAGTCTGTTGGAGTTCTCTGCTCGTCCTTCCACTAGTGGTGGGTGGATTTACCTGCTCTCCTTCTTGCACTTCTTCAGAAGAACTTTCTTTGTTGCTCCTGCACTATCTCTGCGTCACCTAGTTGGGACTGCGCTGCCCTCTGCATGGCTCTTGTTGCCCCTGCGTCCTTCTGGTGCTACGCCACCCTCTCTGGATTCTCTGTCGCTTCACCTGTTCTCTGCAGCACAAATTTCTTCAGCCAATTTGCTAGAGAACCAGCTTGATCTGCAATCGCTTTGATACCATGTGAAAATTTCTTAATCTAAGAAATCCTATTGTTAAATCTCAATTTACTTCTCCTACTTGATCAAATCCACAAGTTATTATTCTGAATATTCAGAAACAACAATGAAGTAAATACATATAAGAACCTACACATACAGATCAAGTACTGAATAACATGCTCATAAACAAAGTGACACAGATTTTCTGGACAAATGTCCCTGGAAAAACCCAATCCAGGAAAATCGGTGCAGCTAGCTCTGGAGGGTTTTCATTATTATGCAAAATCTAAGTACAACAATCCTGGGCACCAAAACTGGTTCACCCAACAAAGAAATAGAATGGCAACAATACCTCTATCCTCGGAGACAGAAAATATGGCTGATTCACACCCTCAAATAGGATTTATAGAACTTGAGCCCTTTCTGGCCCACCGAAAACCCCAACGTGCTCTCAAGCCCTTTGCGTCACGCTGACTGGCCTGTGTCAGCCTCTGTGCTACTCAGGAACGGCCTGCATCACCCCTGAAGGGCTTACGCTCCCATTGCGTTGCCCTAATTGCGCCTGCGTCAGTCCTAAGTGGCTCATGTTGCCTTTGCGCTGCCCATGCTGGGCTCTGGCTAGACTGGGTAGCACCTGGCTGCCTCTGCACTAGTCTGGAATGGTGCTTCTCTGCCTTCGTTGTACTCTTGGCCTGGAATCAAACCATCCCCTTGCCAATATTGCCCCTTGCAGCAACTGAAACACTTCTGAAGTTCTTAGCAAACCACGCCCTAGAATTTCAGCTTAGCTTCAGTGCTCAGCCAATGTGTGTGTTTTCCAACTTACCCCAAGCTCTTCTCTTATACTTTTCTCGTTGAAACATCAACAGTCGTGATCTAATCTCTAATCGGCGACTAAGATTAGAAGCTGCTTGATCCCCGTCACTTAAGTCATTCTCATCACATGTTTAATTTAATTCACTTTAATCTTTTAATCTTCTTAAGTTAGACTCAGGGTCCTTAATTAAAAATATTAATTAATTAAATATCTCTTAAACCTGATGGAATTTCTTCAAATACTTTTTGGGTCTCGGAGATCTCATCTACTCCAGCTCCTCCACAAAATTTGGGAGCCAGAGCACATCCGATGCTATCCAAAACTCTCAACACAGACCTGCAATCTGCCCAGAAACCCTAGAAAAACTTCACACGTGTGAGTGAAAAAGGCCAAATTTCAAGTCTTCTTCCTTCACTCTTGTTTTCTCCTTGACTTCTTGTCCTTTGCTCCAGTCTTTCTCCTTTTTCTGCAGATCAAGCCTATGATTCTTGGATAACCAAATAGGTCGAAGATTCCTCCAATATATAGCTTTTCCAGGAGGTTGAACAGCCACATCAAGGCTGACTTGTCACAAGTAGGACCAACTTGGTCTTGGAGGCAAATCTGACTTTCTTCACTCAAAATAAATTTTCTTTCTTGATATAAATAGCCCAAGAAGGGTCTAATACATATGAAAAAAATTCTTTTGACTCATGACAAACCCTCGAAGCATGAAATGCATGCTTTGACCTAGGAGACAAATAAAAGAGCATGAAACCCATGCTTAAACAGTATTTTTCTTTTTCTTCTTTTTCACTTTTACAACAAATATACAATCATATAAGTACATAGACAATTATGAAGACCGAGCATAGTTACATTTTCAACACTTGGTACCTTTTTCAACAAAGACTAGAGATGCCACATTGAAGGGGCCACTCCTAGCTAGGTTTGAACATTGTTGAGGGTATTAAGTCTATAGTGGGGGTGACTTCCCATAAAGACCAAACCCACTCCTTTAATTTATCAGCAAGATCAACTTAAGAAGGTGTAGATTTCACACACCCACAAGGGTGAGATATGTTAGGCATAGGTATTATCTCAACGACCATTTTTCCACTAAAAATTCAAAATCTTTTAATTTTTTTCAATTAGTTTAGAATTGTCTTAATTCTCAATTTTAATTGCTTTATTTTACAAGCAAGTTTGATTTACCTTGGGGAAAATAGTTTTTAATTGATAGAGCTAACCAAGGATAGGTACAAGAATTTTCCTTTTTGCAAATCTTATGCTTGTATCTAGTCAAAGTGATTGCAGATCAAGGAATTAATTGGCTATAGCATATCGAATCTGCAACAAAGACACAGATTTCAGTGCCTTTACAAGTAAGCCTTACTTAAAAAACCTCTCTAATAACTCTATGCTATGCTTAAATTTGTCAATATTACTATTTAGAGTGAATTTACCTCATTTTCCAGTTATACCGAGAGAGTTTTAACCCATTTTTAAAAAGCAATTTCCAACTTGCCAGCAATTGTCTTTTTCAGCTGTCATACGTTGGGGAGAGGCCTCATAAGCCTCACATTAATTTCTGAAGCCTTCCCACCCCTAGATATAAAATCTGGGAGTTCTTAAGCACTCATAGGGTGATTGATTGGCGCCTAACAGGTTGTTGTCTCTGTGTTTTACACAGACATTACAGTCTGATTTTGCAAGAAAAGTTATTTTGACCCATAAGTCTCTAAACATTGGTCAAAACTGAGATTTAGTTACATATTTGGTTAGAGTAAATTTTGTACAACAAAAACCCCTGGTCACACAACATACTTCTAGTGTTTCAGTGTCTATTAAATCACTGTTTAATTTTCTGCCACACAATTGCATCATAAACAGTTAAACAATTTTTGAATGTAACACCACCTCCAATTGACCCCACTTGAGGCATTGGTCATGCTTGGGATTAGCTTAAGTGACATTTGGGAGACCTCCCTTGGCCATTTAGGATGATTGATGGGTATAAATAATAAGGGTTTGGACCAAGGTGACAGTCAGTCCCTGCCCTACGTGTGCCCTTCCAATAGGGTTTCTAGAACCTTAGTGACCTTGTAAATTGAATGGGTAACAATACCCAATGTAAATCCATTGATGCTAATTACGGTGCCTGACCCATAGGACATTGAATAAGGAATGCAATGAAACTAGTTAGCCCTTAGGATCAACCTTGAAACCCCTTGCATGAAGCAGAGCACTCAATCACCTGAGCTAGTTCACCAAGCAATGCTTTCCATATGTTTATGCAAAAGCTCAATGATAGAATATGATTTTGGTTTTAACAAGAAACATAATTAAATGTCTAGACATATAGTAAGATACTTACCAAACAAACATATAATGAGGCAAGCAAATAAAGTATCCAAGGAAAATATGAAAGATAGTTGTTCTCTTCGACAACATTTTTGCAATATCTTGTAATTTAACAAATGCACCCATTATCCACCCCAAAAAAGGGCATCAATATCACACAAAGCTTACAATTATAAAAGGGTTAGATATTACCATGAGAATTGTTGATGAGAGGAATTGCATTTCGTTTAGCATACTGGCTATAAACTTCCTTACTAGTAATGCTTATTATCTTGACAAGGTTGTACAACCCATCACCAAGAATAAGAGAAATAGCCACAAACACCTACAAACACAATGCGAATATATACATGCACAGATTAATATGCATAACCTAATTTTCTAATTGAAAATATGAAATAACATGGAACAATTAGATATATCAATAATATAGCAGACAACATTCAGCTGAAATGCTTACTTTAATAGAATCAATCTTGTAGGTTTACAAGTGCTACACTTCTCAGCTTTTTATAGCATTTATTGTACTATATTGCAGGAAAATCCAAGCAGTGATAATATTGCCATAAATTGTTGCAATAATTCATGCTTCTGAAATTATTGTGATAATTTCAGTAGCTATCACGATAATATGGAAATTATCACATTGTCTCAATCAATATCACCTTATAAGTGAATTCTTAGTCGTTTAACCCTCGTTTTGCAAAAATGAGTTCAGGTATCAAGCTCTGAGGATATTGTGACAATTTTCCATCAAGCAAACAAAGGGGAAATCCATTTTTTTTCATTGCCATGATTCATCACACGAGATACAATTATTTTTTTGATGTGATTTTGTATCATCCTGTCCAAGCGTGTGATTTGGGACAACTAACATATTTCAGTGTTGATGTCTGATGTACAGCTTCATATGTTATGCAACATATGTATTAGCTTTATTTTCATATTTATGTAGCAATGTGGTTGATGTTGTTGTTGCCTTAGATGTTTAAAAAATTCAAAAAAAAATTGATTATTTTTGCATTTCTTCAAGTTTCCCAATATTTTCTGATATTTTTTATATTTTCCCCAATATTGGGGATAACTTATATTTCAGACCCTTGGTGACAAGATCATCGAGACAACAAATGTAAAACTAAGATTTACACATGCCTAATCAATTAAATACTCTTAAATTCATGAAGCTAATCCATTAAATGTAAATTACACAATTGCACATTGATGATCAAGTTATATGGCCAACTATCAAACCTCACAATGGAGACCCTAGCCAAAAGGTTAATGTGACGTCTTCATCAATGCCCCATTAGATAAGTATCTTGCATGACTTCACAACCATCCATATAACTACAAGCATAAGGAAACTAGCTTTTGCAGCCAGGTGAATACTACCATTATAGGTAATGCAACAAGAAGTTAAATTGTGCTTTGTTACCACAAAATCTAGTATGCCTTGGAGAGGGAAACCCTACAAGACAAATAGCTAGGCTAAGTGTTAACAACGAGACAATGGACCACCATCAACACAGCCAAGGTCCCCTACTCTTTACAGACTTTCACCGATGGTAGGAGTCCCGATAGGATTATGATCACCTATAACAGGTGTTCTAGGGTTTAAGGTGCAAGGTGATGGACCAAAACCTCTCAAGGAATGCTCAAAGTTATGATATAAATCTTTAAAAGGCATTATGCTTCCTATAAGAGACTTATGAGAAAGATGCACTAGATCTAGGGTTTCATGAATTTGCGAGGATATAGGTACTCCTAAGATCAAGGCAACAAGGAGAAAGTGCTTCTCATGATATACTTCACCAAGTATCAACCTCATACAAACCTCAAAGAAGTCCCCGAGTTAAGACTACCTAGGGTTTCCCACTTACGACAATACCTAGGGCACGAAATTTTATGGAGTAAAATTGAGTGGATGCCGACCAAACTTGGAGAATACGTAGCCCATACCCTAAGCTTGATGTTTAGGCTCTTGAATTCCCACAAAACTTCTCCCAAAGAAATTCACTCTAAGCCCTAGTTATATGTACTACCTTAACATGACCGAAAATTTTAAGAGAAGATTTATGGAGAAGAAATGAGGTTGACCACAAGGACTTGGATTAGTGCCTTGTCCTTTGGGCATATGGAGTCTTAAGAAGCTTAATATGAGCTAAAACATCTCAGAGGCCTAAAATTGATGCCCTAGGTACCAATTCCCAGCATTTACCCACTTCAAAAGATAATGGCATTTGATGGAAACTTTAAGGATTTCCTCCGCTAGGAACATTCATTACATGTTATATGATGAATAACATATGCAATACTCAACTAGAAAGCTTTTCAGAAATTGATTTTCAACAATTAGGGCACAATTTAGCATATTCTAAAAGTAGCAATTCCATATATTAAACAATTTCAAGAGAAAAGTTTCATCAATATTAAGCACTTACAAGATAGCATGCAATATATCCATCCATTATCCAAGAAATAACTCCAAATACAAGATCGAATTAGCTTCCAAACATCGAAATGCATCCAAAAGATCTCCAATAGCAAAGAAGGAACAAGTGCAAAATTTGTCTACGAGGTCGAATTCCAAGTGTGATGATGATGAGAGTGAAATAACCTCTCTCTTATTTATACATGTCTAATGAACTCTAATTTACCCTATAAGCCCCTCCAAGTTGTAAAATTATAGGCAAAACTAAGTGAGGTTACAAGCCAACCTCAGCCAATGCAAAACACAAGAAATAACCCACAAAAAGGATGAAATTGTTATGTAAATTTTATTAATTGTTATTTAGATATAGTTATATTAGGTTTTATTAGTGAAAGGGCATGATCAAAGATCATGCCTCTTCGCCAAGGGACACCTTGAGGCTATATTTAAAGCCTAGGTGATCCCTCATTGTAATCATCTTTTCATCTATCATCATTAATAATATATATTTATCAAGTTTACCAGAGTTTTTACACTCCATTGGTATCGGAGCTATCGCTCTTCGGGATCTGTGTGATCACCAGAATTAAGGAATCAAAGGAAATTCCAAAAATTGCAGATTTTTACCCAACCCCTTCTGCTCTCTCACTCTCACTCTGCCTTTGCTCACAAACCCTCATTCCCAATTCCCTCACGTAAAAAAAAAAAAAAACAAATAGATAATAATTTTTTTTTTACAAAACCACCCCCTTTCACACTCATAATTCCCTCACAGCCATACGGCCTCCCCCTCACATTCAACGCTTACCCTCTCACACTCATAATTCCCTCACAGCCATACGGCCTCCCCCTCACATTCAACGCAGACCAAAAAAAAAAAAAAACAAACAAGAAAATTACGTTTTAAAAAAAAAAAATCGATTTGAACAGTGACCATTAAATACAAGAAACAGGTATTAAAATCGATATTTAAGAGCCGCTTGCAGACAACGACATATCTCCGCGTCTTTTTGACACCGTCGCCCATCCCATTGAATTCCTAACTCCCTTCCATACTTCCACCCGATTTCCTTATACCTCCTGGTGGCGTTAGTATATACAGGAACAGGTTGTTTTTAAACCAAAAATCGTGAACCGTGGCGTTAGTATATACAGGAACAGGTGTGTTTTTAAAACAAAAATCGTGAACCTTCGTGCCTCTGCGTTAATACCTCCCGACGTTATCTCAGCAAATCTCAGCAATTTGTTTGTGATCGTGTACGGCTGTAATCATAAGAATAGATCGTACACATACCGGGTGATCGTACAGAAAAACGGCAGCGTGGTAAGTAAGTTTATAATAAAAATTAAAAAATCGAAAAGTTTCAGTAAAAGCCGTGGCCGTGGGCGTAAACACCGTTTGACACATCATAATATAATTTATAAATTATATATATTTTATAATATATATATATATATATATATATATATATATATAATTTATAAAACACTTATATATAATTTATAAAAAAAAAAAAGGAAGGAAATTTGGACGGGTAATTTTTTTTAAACGTTGAACAATTTTCTATATATAAAATATACATATATATATATTTTATATATATAAAATTTATACAAATAAAGTAATAAATAATTATTATTATTGTTTATATAAATAAATAATAATTATTATATATTAAAAAAAAAAAATTAATTAATTAATTTTAAAGAAAAAAGAGAAAAAGTGGCAGAAAAATATTTCCCACCTCATACATATTCAATATGTCTTTATCAATGATGACGGTTGATCAGATTAAAAGGCAAATATGGCTAAAACAAATGGAGGCTAAGGACAAGGAGAACAAAATATTGCAGAAATTTAATGCCATCATGGACAAGTTAGATCTACTGCAAAAGCCAATAGTTCCTAACATGGAACAAAATCAACAAAACAATTCCGCAGATTCAGGGAACTCAGAAGAGCATCAGGAAAAAACCGATTCCCCACATCACTATGAAGATACAGATGTTTATAAACAACAAAATGTTCCATCCCCAGAATTTAACGAAACATGTGAAGTGACAAACACGTCCGAAGCCACTGATATAGCGCCAGAAGTTGTTAAGGCCTTTGGTGATGAAGCAGATACAGTTGTTTGGAAGGAAGCATTTGATGATGAGGAGAAGTTACATCAGACAATAATTGTTGGTAACTTACCTCTAAATCTAAAAAGGAACAAAGAAGAATCACCAGCAGTACCAGGAATAGGATCTGACCCTATCAATATCAGATCTTGTCACTATCCACATCACCAAAAGATTGAACTCGAGAAGATGCTCCACGATCTTTTTAAAATGTGGGAAGCAAGAGCTCATCGCTTGAGAAAACCAGACATTCGTCAACATTGTCCATCATTACGTATGCTTTGAGGACAAAGCATCTTTAAGAGAGGGGCAATGTTATGTAAATTTTATTAATTGTTATTTAGATATAGTTATTATAGGTTTTATTAGTGAAAGGGCATGATCAAAGATCATGCCTCTTCGCCAAGGGACACCATGAGGCTATATTTAAAGCCTAGGTGATCCCTCATTGTAATCATCTTTTCATCTATCATCATTAATAATATATATTTATCAAGTTTACCAGAGTTTTTACACTCCAGAAATGTTGACGTCACGCATGCGTAGGCCCTTCTACGGCATGCATATGGCTCCTCCAGTGCCAAGTCGAGTGTAGAGAGATCCAATAATCTAAATCTAGGGGTTGGACCTTAAATATCCATGGAAACTATCTTGTGGACCCCAGTTTTGTGTTTGGGGCACAAAATGGATCTCATGGGTCCCCTAGTGAGGAAATAACCTAGTTCTACTCCAATGTTGAGGGCTCGAAGAATGGTGTTAGCCCTCCCATGTCTCAAGGGGTGAGACAAACCTCATCTGACCCTCAGATCAACTGCCAAACCATATGTACACTACTAACTCGGTTGGGGCACAAAGGTCCAAGCACATCATCCCATGAATAATGTGGGGAAAAGTGTAGATTGCTAGCTTGTTATAGGTTCCCATGGAATAGAATGATGGTCTGAAATTGATAGGAGTCCCATGGCTAACAGTGATACGAAGTCAACAAGTGCATCTAATTAACAATGGATGCCAAACAAAAACAATGCAATGATGCAAGATGCAATAGACAAGTTAATGCAAGACTTCTATGGTCAATTCACCAATGGATCTCCCACAATGTCATCACGTTAAAAATGAACGAGACTTGAATAAATCAGATCAGCAAGCTATATTTGTGAAGCAGTCCAAAAAATAACAAGGAACAATAGAGATTTAAGCTCTCAAAAGAGAATGCTACTTCTTATAGTTATTAGGCTTGTTTAGAATTTTTTTTTAGATTCTTTAGAGTGATTATTACTTGTTCATGCTACTGCAATAGATTAGTTTCAGATCCGATATGTTATGACAGTCAAAGGAAGAGAGAAAGGGATAGGAGACCAAACCCTTAAGGCCCTAAGCCTTGCTTCACTAGCAAGTTTGCAAAATTAGGCCAAACTTGACGAACCAAATGAAGTGATTTGGCAATGGTTGAGACTTTGAATACCTGCAACCACCAATGATTAGCTTCGAAAACAATCAGATTCTCTCAAAACCCCATGGCTAAGGCAAATCTAGGCCTTCTACGCCTGCGGCTAGGCTAGTTGAGAAATTATGGCAAGGGCAAGCCCCAAAATTTGAAAATTTTCCCTTGAAGAGACTTGCAACTTAAATGTGTTAGCATGTAAAGCAAGTTTGATGACTGATCAGTCTACTCAGGGGTTGTGGCTAGGGATTTTAACCCCTCTAAGGCTAGCAGTCAGGCCTAGCAGTGGCCTTAGGGCTAGTGGCTAGGCCTCCAAGGGATAAAATAATGTGGCAAATGAATTTTTGACACTTGAAACCCTTCTTCAATGGATAATAAGCCCGCAAAGCCAAGATTAGTCCACTAGATGACAAAAATACAATGGGAAATCATTGCAAACCCTTGCCAAAAATCATTGTAGGCTTGCAAACAAAATATTAGCCTTGAAACCACTTGCATAAAAATGAATCTGAGGCCTACTAGGGCTCCGACCTAGGATTAGAGGCCAAATTAGGCGGGTGGCTAGGCCAAAAAATTCTCTTTACCCAGTGACGAGGCCAATCTAGCTTCAAAACGCTGAAAAAATCCCAAATATGACCTCAAACTTGAGAATCCATTTACAAAACGCCTTTAAAAATCAATTGCTCAAGAAAAAATCCCAGTTGCAGCAGCAGAAAATCCTTTTAAGGTTAGCGGCTTACTCAAGGAGCTTGGACGTCGCAAAATTATCACTTGGGTCTTGCAGATCTTGGTCTCCAAACCCTAGATCAACCCTTATAACCTGAATGACTTGCTTCCTAGGGGTTGACGACTCCTCTTTGTTGATTTTTGTAGCATTGGAATTGGAAAGTGTCCCAAGTCTCATATTTTCTGAGGAGGCTTGGACATCAGTATTCCAAAGAACACAGTAACCGTTTGTGAAAATTTCACTCGATTCATGTTTTATTAAAACAAATAATTATTTTAATGGGGTCCCTAAGTCTAAACTTAGGGAAATTAAATAATTAAAGGGTACTAATAAAACAGAGTGAGAATATTCTAGAGAACGAAGATCAAGTCATGTTTTAATCTGAGCCATTGATTAGAGATCTAGTCTGGGTCGTTGATTCATCAACAAGAAGATTATAAGAGAAGGCTTGAGGGTCATTTGGAACGCAAGCCAAGCACACACTCAGTACCCGAAGGAAATCGATTCTGAAGGAATAGAATTCGATTTCAGAGGGAGAGTTGTAGAGGCAGAAGAACAAAGGGGAAGTAAGCAGAGACAAAGAAAGGCAAGAGGAGAACACAGAGGGCCACAGAGGACAGCGTTGAGCAACAGCACTTAGTCCCCATGCACACTGACGCAGTCCAGCGCAGGGACTGTGCAGAAGATCACGTAGAGTGACGCAGAGGGAGCTAGGGTGTCTTCCGAGTGTCAAAAATTCTCCCAGAGGATTCGGGGAATTTATCTCAAGTGTACTCTAGAAGTTTGCTCGTCTAATTCTTGTAAAAGATTTTCCTTGTTGAAGAATAATACAAACCCTCATCTGTTGCACCGGTTTTCCCGCATTAGGTTTTTCCGAGAACAATTGTCCAAAAATAATTTTGTTCATGTGATTGTTTCTATTGCGTTATATGTGTTGTGTTCTATTTTCTGCTTATGGTTAACTAAATACTGCAGTCGTGTTTATTTCAGAAGTTACTGGAGGAAAATCTGTAAATAACTTATCATAAATAAGTAGGCGAAATAAATCTATCACTGCAGTAGTGTTTCAGTTTGAAAATTTCACATGGTATCAGAGCAAAAGACGAGTAACCGGAGAGGAGGTTGTGCAATGGAACGAAGGTCCGACAATGATGCAGCATCACCTCAGAAGGGTTCACGTAGTTCTCTAGAATGCATGGAGGAACAGAGGGATCATGACGTTTCAGTTTTGGCATCCAGACTAGAAGAGGAATTTGCTTATCTGTCAAGCATGGCCTCTCCAGAGATCTGGTATATTGACAGTGGAGCATCTGCTCACATGATGGGAGTTCGAGAATGCTTCTCAAGCTACCAGGAGGAGCAGATGAATTTTCAAATCACTATGGGAAACAAGGCAAAATGTACCCTTGTTGGAAGAGGCACCATAACATTTCAAATAGAAGCTGGCAACAAGCTTCGGGCTACCAACGTACTGCATGTACCAAGATTGGGGATGAATTTTCTCTCAGTGTCTCAACTTCAAAACAAGGGTCACGACGTCTACTTTATTGGCAACAAAGTTTATGTCAAACACCCAAGTTGGAAAAAGAAGGCACAAATTGGAGTTAGGAGCTGCCATAAACAGTACAAGTTACAGCTCAAGTCCCTAATGGCACTGATAGGTAGTACTGATGAAAGAGATTTAAATGAATTATGGCATAGAAGAATGGGGCATCTACATCATGGAGCCTTGATAATTTTCAAGAAGACTGTCACAGGAGCTCTAGAACTTAGCACCAACCGAGACAATGTCTGCAGAGGGTGCGTATTAGGGAAGTATACCAAGGCAACATATCCAAGAAGCAGCAATAGGACCAAGAGTGTGTTGGGCTTGATACACTAAGACATCTGTGGACCAATGTCCACGAATGCTCTCAATGGTGCAAAGTATTTTATCACCTTCATCGATGACCATTCCAGAAAGACATGGATCTACTTTCTGAAGACCAAAGACGAGGTCTTTGAGCGATTCAAAGAGTTTTAAGGCTTTGGTGGAGAATCTAACAGGAAAGTGGATCAAGACATCGCGATCACATAATTCTGGCGAGTACATTGATAAGGAATTCACAAGGTTCTACGCAAGGGAACGCATCAAGAGAGAATGGACTGCTCCATATAATCCAGAGAAAAATGGGGTCGCAGAGAGGAAGAACAGGACTATTGTCGAAGCTGCGAGGGGAACGTTGTATGATCAAGACATGCAAAATATTTTGTGGGTTCAAGCTTGTAATACAGCTGTGTATGTGCAAAACAGGGTTCCTCATAACGCATTGGGTAAGGTTACTCCTGAGAGTGTGTTCACTAGTGTTGAGAATTTTGTAGGGCTAGCGATTAATTCAATTTCTCTACTTGATAATTACTTGTGAGCTTACTTGAGTTACTTATGTCTTCTCTTCGTTATCTTATTTAGTCTTTCATCAAGTCAATTATCAAAATACACAAGACACAAGATTAGGCTCCTAGAGCCAGGGCAAAACCTCTCCCTCTTGGAGAGGAAAACCCGCAAAGAATTCTTCTTATAAATCTCCAAATGTCAAGTACCATGACCAAGACTCAGACCCTTGACCTATATATGCTTCCAAGACCTTGTCACTTCTTTTCACAACGTTGATCCTCTTCCTCTGCATTATCTTCTCTGATCTGTACTAGAGAACTCGGTCTCTAGATTTATCTTCCTCTCTTATTGCTTAGTCAAATACTAAAGACAAAACATCTTTACTTGACATATGCTTGAAGTTGTAGACAGGAAAGTAAATTATAGATTTACTGTTAATTTTTGTAGATGTTCTATGCTTGATGCAACTTTACTTTTATTACAGCAATCACCCAAACAATTAAGTAAAATGCTGATAGGACATACCAGTGGATCTGTAGAAGACAAACCAGAAACAGTAGAATGTGATGGTGCGTTACGACAGTCAACAGGATGCTTCAACCAGCAAAGTCTCCTTGATCAGCCAACCCAGAATGTGTCACAACAATCCTCAAATCAGTCACCGAGTCAACACAAGTCAACTCCAGAAAAGTCAACGTTGTCCAGAAAAGTCAACGCAGGGCAGCAACATAAAAGTCAATGTAGCTCCAAGTTCGGTCAACCTTTTGACCTCGGTTTTTGTGCCAATGTGTACGACCTCCTAAAATCGAAGTCTCCAACAAATTTCAGCCCTTTTGGACCATGCGTTGACCAAAGTCAACGCTGGTCAAACTTCCTTGGAAACCCTAGCTGCAGCAATTTCGTCCTTCCTCTTGGCTGTACAGATTCGTCCTTCCTCCCACGTGTGAGCTGAAATCGTCCTCCAAGGAGCTCGTACTAAATCAGAGAAGAGAAGAAGATGTGTGATGAGTTGGTGTGAAAATTCTCTCCAAGTTTGACTATATTTATACACATAATTGAGGTGTGTGACACATCTGCTGGGGGTGCAAAACATTAAGGCTAACCTGCACATATAATTTATTATAAATAATAAATTCAAAATAAATGTTCTGCTCATCGGATTAAGATAAATTTTATATGGATCTTAGACCTCTCCGAAAGAGGAATCCAACAAAAATATCAGTATCTTAATCTGAGCGTCACAACATGGAGTTTGGACCTAGTTGTCCAATTTTAACACTCCCTCTCAACTAGGGAGAACTCCATCCATCAGTGCAGTCAAACATCGTGCGTCATCCCGCCGTAAATTGCTTTGCTGGCCTCTTTATTTCAGAACAGAAGTGGGTTAGTCACAAAGACATCATCCCCCGGCTAACAGATTCAGCCTAGAGGTCCGAGACCTCTATCAGACTCACAAAGATTCTCCAACCAACCTGAAGTTGGTTCATCTGACTCGAAGTCAAGCGGAGGTCTGAAACCTCACTATATTTGATCCCAGATCAAGTGGTTGGACTGTGCCATCCTAGATAGAGAGTATGACAAATTCTGATGCATCCATCAGTCTTTGCTACTAGTCTCTAGCCTTTCCCATCTCATTGGCCAAATGAGAGGTACTTCCCATGAGCCCTTAACTCAATGGGTAGGATGCATACGGGGCACTGATAATGAGAGGTGAACCAACTCAAAATCACAACGGTGGAGTCCAAGCACACCAACAAGGTTTGGCAAGCCTAGCCTTGTGGTTGCCCATAGCTCCGAGAAGCTCTCCCCAAAGCCCCCCCAGAGCTCCCAGAGCTCATCGTCCAACAGGACCCACATCATAGGGTCGTTCCACGATACCAAGATTCTCACGTAAGGTTAGGAACATGACCTTCCCCAAGGGCATAGTGAGAATATCCGCGACCTGCTCATTAGTTCCTATATGATCGAGCCTTACGGCGCCTTGCTGTACCATATCCCGGATAGTGGTACCAACCATCAACATGCTTGGATCGTTAGTGGAACACGGGATTCTATGACAAACGAATCCCCCTCTAGTTATCACAAAGGATAACGGTGGCATCTAGCACATGCTCAAACAACTCACTAAAGAGTTTTCGCAACCAAGTGACTTCACAACAGGCCATACATGTTACAATGTATTTGGCCTCAGCGGTGCTCAAAGCTACCGACTTCAGTTTCCTGCCCGAAGCAGATCTACATGTGAAGTAGCATCCAAATGTGCTCTTGCGATCCACCACACTGCCAGCCCAATCGACATCAGTATATCCATGGAGTGTCACACTCCCGGCAGTGTATCTCAACCCATGGTCTATCGTGCCTCAGAGATATCTCAAGAGTTTCTAGGCACCAACCTAGTGAATGTTATGATCAACCATGTGTTGACTCAAAGTTTTCACTGCACAACATATGTCCGGACGGATGTTCCCTAAGAACATCAGGGCCCCGACACTCAGTAAGATTTTCTAACACGGGCCCAGCAGCACTGCCACTCAACTTCTTAAAGTTGAGTTCCATCAGTACGGACTTACAGTCCACCATACCAGAAGCTTCATAATGTATTTTCCTTGGGAAAGGAAAATCTCGCCAGGTCTCTGCTAGACCTCTAGGCCTAGGCCTAGGAAGTAGTGCATCAGTCCTAGTTCCTTCATCTCGAACTCAGTATCGAGCTCCCTCTTACACTGAGAGGGTCAGCACTTGTCAGAGAGAGATCGTCCACATACAGCACCAGAATGAGAGGCTTCCCCTGGACAACCTTGAAGTAAAGGTTCGGATCAGCATTACTTCGAGTGAAGCCCAGCTTCATCAAGTAGCTATCTATCTTCTCGTACCAAGCTCTGGGTGCTTGCTTCAGCCCATAGAGGGCTTTCTTCAAACTGCAGACATGGGTGTCCCGATCCTGGACTTCAAGCCCCAGAGGTTGTTCTACATACACCTCTTCCTTTTGAGAGAAGCCTCGGGCAACAAATCTTGCCTTGAACTTTTCAGCACTTCCATCAGATCCATGCTTGATCTTGTAGAGCCATTTCGCGGTGACAACTGATTTGTCCTTCGGTCTTGGAACCACATCCCAGACATCATTCTTCATTATGGACTCAAATTCTTCGTGCATAGCATCCTTCCATATTTGATGCTTTATGACTTCCTCAAAAGATCCAGGTTCAGATTGTACAATAGTATTCATGGCAGCTAGATGCCCTTGGTATCTGCACGGCTTCTAGCTTTCTCGGAATGTCCCTCTCAGGGCAGCATGTCCCTCAGCATCTTGATTTCCAAGTCTTGCTTCATGATTTTCCTCAGATCTCGAAAGATCTACAACTTTCCTTTGATCAAGCACATAAACTTTATAAGCCTGAGAGATTTCACAGTAGTCCATACACATTGTGGTCTCCCTCTTGATGCTAGCTCTTCTGCAAACGTTCCTGAACATGTTTGTCTCATAAAAAGAACATCTTGTCAAGGATGTCACGAGCAGTCATACCAGACATATCAGAATGTATCAATGCAAGACATCAAATGCTAGTTGGGGAGAGGTCCCCTTTGTGTTTTCCTTCGGCACAACCCTTACATACACCTTCATGATTATTTTCAAAATCGAGCATCCCTGTCACCACCTTCCTTGCTTCGGGAAGGGCCTTGTAATGAAGGTGTCAAAACCTTTCGGTGCCATAGTTTAGTTTGTCGGATAGTATCACATGTCATAGCTCCTAGAGGACTTCCTTCAACCTGGTAGAGTGTTCCAACTCTAAAACCAATCACGATAGCTTCCTTGAGATTCTTCTTCCACATGTGCACTTTTCCATCAATGAATGCCACATTGAAGCCTTTGTCTTCAATCGTTGATATAGACACAAGGTTCTTCTTCAATTTTGGTACATAGAGTACATCCTGCAAAATGTAGGACTTGTCCTTGAGACAAGTGGAGAGTCAGAGTCTCAGTCCCTCTCACGGGATATGTGGCATTATCTCCAAGAATAATTTCCAGATTGCTATCCTTTTCAACCATGTCAGAGAGTGCTTCCTTGAACCCAGTGATGTGTCTTGAGGCACCACTATTTATCAGCCAGACATCCATAGTGTCGGGCGGGGATGCAGCAGAGAGAGCAGATACAAGAATGTATTCATCTCTTTTGTCAACAGCATTAGATTCCTCATACCTGGAGTTTCTAGACCTTTTGAAAGGTTGATTGTTTTCATCAGAGGGAGCCTCCCTCTTTCCTTTGGATCTGTTGTTTCTTTGATTTCCATTCCTCCGGTTGTTGTTGTTGTCATCACTATCGGGAGAATCCTTCTTGAAGGGACATTCTCTAGCATAGTGACCAGGCCTATGACAAGTGAAACACTTGCCCTTCTTTCCTTGAGCCCTTGTTCTTCCTTTGTTCTTAGGACAACCAGAGTTCTTCTTTCTAGAATGAGCAGCATAGGCAGCATTCTTGTCATTTTCATATTCCTTCATTCTTGTCTCCTCTTGCATGCATCTGGACAGTAGCTCGTCAAAGTTGGGAATTGTACTATTATTGAGAATGGTAGTGTTGAATACATGCCATTCATATGGGAGTCCTCCAAGTGCAATGAGTACCATCTCACGATCGGCTATTGTCTCCCCAATAGCCAGCAGATTATTCCTAATCTCGGTCAATTTCAAAAAGTATGATTGGACAGACTCATCCCTGCCCTTCTTCATATTCTTCAATTGATTCTTGAAGAATAGCACTTGGTTTACATTGTTTACCTTGAACATCAGGATCAATTTATCATACATCTCTTTGGATGTACCCAACTCAGAGATGTAGGCCACCATGCTTTTATGTATGGATTCCCTGATCAACAGCTTTGCTTTGATCTCCCCCTTCTTATACTTGTTTTTAGCAGCAGCAGTAGCATTGGATGGAGGTTCTTGTATCTTACACAGTACATGGTCCATGAGATCATGGTCTTCCAATTTGAGATCTAATATCATCTTCCAGGCATGGAAGTCATCCCTTCCAGTCAGCTTGTCATTCTCCTTGAATTCATAACTTGTGGAACCCATTTTCTCCGATGATGATTGCTAAAGGTAGGGCTTGTCTTCACCTCAGCTCTGATTCCATGTAAATTTTTGTAGATGTTCTATGCTTGATGCAACTTTACTTTTATTACAGCAATCACCCAAATAGTTAAGTAAAACGCTGATAGAACATATCAGTGGATCTATAGAAGACAAACCAGAAACAAGAGACGATGGTACAAGCACATGCCAACAGATGCTTCAAATCCACAAAGTTCTCCTTTGATCACTTAACTCAATGTGTCACAACAACTCAAATCGCAATTTCACCGAGTCAACACAAGTCAACCTTAAAAGTCAATCGCCGGCCCGTAAAGTCAACGTCGGCAAAGAACATTAAAGGCAACGTTAAATTCAACTTTGGTCAACCTTTGACCTTGCTTTGTACAAAGTGCAATGCCTACTAAAATCGAAGTCTCCACAAATTTGGGTTCTTAGATCAGCTTTTTTGACTAAAGTCAATCGCCGTCAAACTTCCTAGTGAAACCCTAGCCGCCGTTAAAGGATTTCTGCCCTTTCCTCGGGCCGCATGTGATTCGCTCCTTCCTCCCATCACTTGTAGGTTTCAAACTGCCCTCCAAGGAGCTCAGACAACTGGGGAGAAGTGGTTAAAGATGTGTGATGAGTTGGTGTGAAATGCTCTCCAAGTTTGACTGTATTTATATACGTCATTGAGGTGTGTGACACATCTACTGGGGGTGTAAAACCTTAAGGCCGACCTGCACATATAATTTATTATAAATAATAAATTCAAAACGAATGTTCTGCTCATCAGATTAAGATAAATTTTATATGGATCTTACACCTCTCTGAAAGAGGAATCCAACAAAAATATCAGTTTCTTAATCTGAGCATCACAACATGGAGTTTGGACCTAGTTGTCCAATTTTAACATTTACCTTCCTCTCTTACTCATACATTTTGACTTCTTTCTTCATATTAATCACCGTTACAACTGTATGTGTATACTTCATTGTCTCTTGCCCACAGCTTCTATTACATCACAGCAATACTTGAAACAAATCCTCTCCTTACTGTCTTTACCCATGCATTTGAAACCAGCTCTGTCCACAAAGCTTCTTCAACAAATCAATATTCAACCCATCATACGATTTGTTCCAGAATATTTATCCCTGAACAATAGAATCTTTATGATCCTTGAATCTGCACCTTATTCACTTCTGGAGTTAACAAATATATTCATAACGTCCACACTGTTTCTCTTTTCTTAAGTCCGCACTGAGATTTAGAGTGATCTGCATTTTTTGTTCTCCACAAGACAGTACGCAATTATCTTTATATTATTCTCAACTATATCTGCACTTCTTTAACTGTAACTGATCAGATGTAAGTCTGCACTTCTTTTAACAAAATGTGATCCGCAATTTTCCTTAAGATATCTACAATTCAAAGCTGAATCCGCAATTCTATATTTTTACCAAATAGGCCGCAAATCCTGTGCATATATAGTGTTTAGTTTACCCTTTTTAGGCCGACCCTGCAACCAATATCTAGGCCGACTTCTCCACTGCATGAAGGCCAACATGAAGAGCATAACTTCCAGCGCTCATAAGGACTTTCTTCACTGTATGTGAAGCTTGTCTTCCATCATTGTTTTCCATTCTTCCACAAGGTCTTGGAGCATGTATTTCTAGACTAGATCCTTCATGTTTGTGACACTTAATTCTATTTATACTTAGAAGACAAAAGCCTAATAGACATCAAGAAGAAGTCTATCTACATAATAAAATCTTGCTCATGAAACCCATGCAGCAAGTATAACAAAATATATTTTATTATCTTTGTCTTCTTCTTTACATAGGTGCATAATTAGATAGTCAACATGAAGACTGACCTAGTTACACTTTTCAACACTCCCTCTTAACTAGGGAGGTATTCATACAGGTACATGGTCACTTTGAAACTGAAGAATCTCGTAAGAAGAATCGGATTGGTAATCGCATCTGTATAGCATCATATCAACCAGCATTGTCCTAGTGCAAGGCCTTGACTAACAGCCCCATCTCTCAACGAGACAATGGCCTACAATGCTGGCAAGACACATGACTAATAGACACCATAGTCAATGTCTCTCCAAGGTACATACCCCACCTAGGTGTTCCCAGAGTATGACCTTCTTGGACTATTCTTCTCTTAGGTAGCCAGGCTTGTGACCTTCTTGGACTATTCTTCTCTTAGGTAGCCAACCCTCAAAGAATATCGGTCTAGGACTACTCTTATCTTGAATGCCCTATCTCATTCTCAAAGAGTATCGAATGCCAAATAATTACCCAATCCTCCATTTTGTCTTCCAGGTGAAGACTAGAATGATGTGTCTATCCATTCTCTTCACATGGCCTTCACTAAGACTTACGGCTATTAGTCTTGCTCTATTGCATGACACATGTAATAGAGAATCACATAATTCACTCCCTCTTAACACAGGAAGGACATATTTCAAGTTTCTTCCAAGCAAGAAACTTACCACCAAGATCCTCATCAACTAGAGACCTGCAGCAACAATCCAGCTACTCATGAAGAGTTCCTCTCCTCGATGTCATTGATTTCGATATTGAGGAATCTTCAACTTTTGGCTTCATAGGGCACAGATCATCCATCACTTTCATTCACGAGTCATGTCCACTATCAGAAAGTGATTCATCAGTCTTCCTCATCTGGTCCACCGTTATGCGATGCCGCTTCCCTTCGAATCATCACCAAGGATCATAAAATCCTTTCTTATGATTAGCAGCCCTGCATAAATTTATCCAAATAAACATATACATATGAACTTTTAGAACAAAAGTTACCTTAGTGATGATCTTTCACCATGACATCTTCCTGTAAGCATCGACATCCTTCATACAGATTGACACATCTCCTAATGATATGTTTTGTCAAGAGTCTTCTTATTTAGCAGACTTTTGTCAGAGTCTACATATCTTTCCAGGAGATCTCCAAGTCACATCTTTTGGGCTTTTGGATGATAACTGCCTCTTGACATGGTTGCATTTCATGATCTCTTCCTTTCTGCACATTCTCCATTCCCAGGAACTTACAGCGTTTCTAGTTTCTCGTTCATATACAACCACCTCATATTCCATGAGGACATATTATGTTGATTTCATCTGTCCGTGCACTGAGAGATACTCCTCCATAGATCATACTTCTAAATACAGAATTTCGGCACCTGCAACCATATGACATGACTTCACAGCATCCAATGTTAGTATATAAATATATGCATACCTCATACCCTTTTTCCCTTGAGTCATCCTGTAGAAATTTCTCAAGAATGAAGAGCTTCATTCTCTTGGCATGCTCCATCAATATCCTAGAAATCTGTTTCCATGATGACCCTTGCTCTTGATGGCTACTTCCCATTAGTAATGTTATCAGAGAGGTTTTCCCGGAGTTGATTCACCAAGAGCTCCTACAATGCTTTCATCAAGATGCTACACTGCTTCTTGTCATATAACCAACAGAAATCACTTAAAGGAGAAGATGATCTCAATAGTAGTGGAGATCCCTTGCTTCTTCTTTCTTATCAAGCTCTTTCCTCATTTCAGAGACATGGGCTTCTTTTCTATTTCTCGTCCTTTTTCAGATTAAGGACAATTTCTATTTTAATGCCCAAGTTCATTGAATCCAAGGCATCATGCTTCGTCCACATTTCTTCTTTTATTCTGAGGACCAAAACTTACCGAATCTTCCTTTCTTCCTGGGCATGGTTGCAAAGGCTTGATTCCTTCACTTGATCCTGTAACAGCTTTTTCTTTCAATCTTGTTTCCTCTATTTACATAGAGACCCTAAATCGTGGAATGGTATGACTTCTATCTTCCCGTATAATTGTGATCTGAAAATTTTCCCCATTCTTCACATAGAGCTTTTAGCACTATTGTAGTCTTCTCCTAGTTCCTGCAGTTGATCATAGAGATTGCTTCTCCTGCAGTACTCACAGAGAATAGCTCCAGTAATTTCTTATCTCCTCCTTTTAATGATTTTAGATTTTGTACATCGGAGATGATAAAGTCTTTTATGGATTCTATGAGAATCCTTTGGATTCTTATATCTCCCTTCATGAATTTGGCATGACATCATTGTTCTTGTCTTCTATGGAAAGTTTGAAACCCCAAACAGTTTGTTTCTTTCTTTTCCAAGGAGACATTATAATAGATTCATATAAAATCATAGATATACTTACTTGAGTAGATGCTTTTCTTCTTCTACCAGCTTGTTTACTTTGAAGATGGTTGAATCTTCCTTTGAATTGTGATTGATGATGATATTCTACTGCTTCCTTGAAAGATCAAGGATGATAGGTAACTTGCCTTGAAGCTTTTGATGGCAATACTTCAATGATCTGTTGGCCGACTTCTCCACTGCATGAAGGCCGACATGAAGAGCATAACTTCCAACGCTCATAAGGACTTTCTTCACCGTATGTGAAGCTTGTCTTCCATCGTTGTTTTCCATTCTTCCACAAGGTCTTGGAAAATGTATTTCTACACTAGATCCTTCATGTTTGTGACACTTAATTCTATACATACTTAGAAGACAAAAGCCTAATAGACATCAAGAAGAAGTCTATCCACATAATAAAATCTTGCTCATGAAACCCATGCAGCAAGTATAACAAAATATATTTTATTATCTTTGTCTTCTTTACATAGGTGCATAATTACATAGTCAACATGAAGACCGACCTAGTTACACTTTTCAACAACTGGCACCAAGCCTGAAGTGAACCACTTTATGATATTTGGCAGTATAGCGTACTGCCATGTAACCAATGAGAAGAGGAAGAAATTGGATCAGACTGCAGAAAAAGGGTACCTTTTGGGATATAGCGAGAGTGCGAAGGCCTGCCGCATCTATATTCCCGAGAGTGGGAAGATAATAGTAAGACGGGACGTGAAGTTCATGGAGGAGAGAGCCTTCAAGAAGTCCCGAGAAACGTCTTCAACTACGCAGTCTGAGGAGGATCCACTGGTCCAACCACAGCGACCTACGGATGATGGCTCTAGTGCCTCTCCAAGGCACAAGGATCCTAAGGATAGCTTTTCCATGGAAGTGCAAGAAGGAGAGTAGGTGAATCCACCCACCACCAGTGGAAGGACGAGCAGAGAACTACAACAAACTCTGAGGGATGCAGAGGAGTTTGTTGGAGCTCCTAGAAATGAGAAGAGGGAACGCAGCGAGCCAGACAAGTACCAGGCATTGGTAGCACAAGTTGGAGAACCCTCTAGTTTTCAGGAGGCAGCTCAGCATTAGGTGTAGGTAGATGCTATGGTGGAGGAGTACAGCTCCATCATGACAAATGATGTCTGGGAAGTAGTCCTAGACCTCCGAACAGGTCGGTTGAAGGTTCGAGATGGATCCATAAGATTAAATATGTTGCAGATGACAGCATAGAGAAATTCAAAGCCAAGTTTGTGGCTAAGGTGTACGCACAGAAGGAAGGGATCGACTATGAAGAAACCTTCGCCCTTGTATCTCGGTATACTTCAATCAGATTCGTCATATCCCTTGCAGTGCGGATGGGATGGGAAATTCACCAGATGGATGTCAAGACTGCGTTCTTGAATGGGGAGATCGAAGAGGAAGTGTACATAGAACAACCAGAGGGCTTTAAGATGCATGAGCAGAAAACTCATGTGTGCAGGCTTAAGAAAGCCTTGTACGGACTGAAGCAAGCCCCTAGAGCTTGGTAAGGGTGAATTGACAGCTACCTGCAGAAGATGGGACTTGTCAAGAGTGACGCAGATCCCAACCTCTACTATCTGAGAGTAGGGAATGAGCCTCTAATATTGGTGTTATATGTAGATGATCTGTTTCTGACTGGATCATCTAGGCTCACCAAAGACTGCAAGGAAAATCTGGCTACAGAATTTGACATGAAGAATCTAGGGCGAATGCACTATTTTCTAGGATTGGAAGTTTGGCAGCAGAAGGGAGAAATCTTCCTTGGGCCAGCGAGAAATCTTACAGAGATTCTGAAGAGATTTCAAATGGAGGACTGTAGACCCATGGCTACACCAATGATCACAAACTGGAATAAAATTGACATGTCCAAGGATGATGAGGTTGATCTTACCTTGTATAGGCAGCTCATAGGATCATTGATGTACCTGGTCAACACTAGACCAAACATCTGTTATGTCGTGAACACCCTCGTTCAATTCATGGTAGAACCAAGGAGGGCTCACTGGGCAGCGTCCAAACGTGTTCTCAAATACTTGAAGGGGACAGTCGAGTTTGGATTGAGGCACACCAAGGGCAATGAAATCCAGTTGAGTGGGTTCACTGACGCAGACTGGGTTGGAAGTCCAGTGTATTGGAAGGGTACTAGTGGGTATTGTTTGAATGTCGGATCAGGAATGACTTCCTAGTGCAGTAGGAAACAGAAATCTGTGGCGTTGAGCTCAGCCGAGGCTGAATATATGGCAGCGAGAACAGCTTCATGTGAGGCCATATGCCTTCATAAGTTTCTCATGAACTTACTCAAGAAGAGGATGGAACCGACCAGATTCAATTATGAAGGAATAGAATTCGATTTCAGAGGGAGAGTTGCAGAGGCAGAAGAAGGAAGGGGAAGTTAACAGAGACAGAGAAAGGCAAGAGGAGGACGTAGAGGACCACAGAGGACAGCGCTGAGGAGCAGCACTGAGTTCCCACGCAGAGTGACGCAGTCCAGCGCAGGGACTGCGCAGAAGATCACGCAGAGTGACGCAGAGGGACCTAGGGTGTCTTCCGAGTGTCAAAAATTCTCCCAGAGGATTCTGGGAATTTATCTCAGGTGTATTCTAGAAGTCTGCTCGTCTAATTCTTGTAAAAGATTTTCCTTGCTAAAGAATAATACAAACCCTCATCTGTTGCACCGGTTTTCCCGCATTGGGTTTTTCCAGGGAAAATTCTCCAAAACTAATTGTGTTCATGTGATTTTTTCTATTGCATTGTATGTGTTCTGTTCTATTTTCTGCTTATGGTTAAGTGAATACTGCAGTTGTGTTTATTTCAGAATTTACTGGAAGAAAATCTGTAAATAACATATCATAAATAAGTAGGCAAAATAAATCTATCACTGCAGTAGTGTTTTAGTTTGAAAATTTCACACTCTTGAGGCTAAATACCCCTCCAAACCCTAGTTGTCTAGGCTAGGTGAGGGCAAGGACCTTCACACTTGAATTTGTCTTTGAAAATTTTGTCCTTTGGCACCTTCAAAATGAATCAATAGAGCCCTAGACCAAGATCTAGAAAAATATAAAATAAAACCCCACAAATATTATTTACAAATGAGAAAAATAATTTATAAGGGTTAGAAATATTACAAATTATCTACAATAATTTACAAAAGAAAATAGGCTCTACTTAGCAAATAATTCATTAATAGAGCAAGAATAAATTTTGCAAGATAATTTGATAGAAATAATTTTAATTTTAATGCACCAACCCAAACTTTACAAAATAGATCCATTAGATAAGCTCAGGTATCAAACAAAACGCAATCACCTTGAATTCCATCTACTTGGGTCATACCCAAGGGTTGAATATTTGAAGATCTCTACACAAGCTAGATTATTAGTTCCAAAGGGGCTCAATTCACACAAGAAGTCTAGAGACTTAGAGATACTTGCTAGATCTGCTAGATTCAATGTGCTTACTCTAACCCAGTACCTAAAGCAAGATACTTGTGCTAATAGATAATCCAACAATTGGCTATGGAATAATAATCTTTAGTTAAACAATTAGAGCATTAAACTTAATTCAAAACATACCATGAATCATCAAGCGAGAAAACACCTTGAACTGAAACCCCAAAGTCTTTATTAATGCAGAAATTCTAGTAGAGCTTAGCTCAATACAAAAAAAATCAATCTAGTGAGATCAAGATACAAAGAGGAGCTTGAGAGCTTCCTAATATAGAAAAAATGAGAGGGAATAACCCCTCCAAGTGGAAATAACGGTTAGTTGCATCAATCTACAGCTTGATTTTGGTTGGAAAAAATTCAAACCCTTGATTAGCTGGCACAAATCTCCAAAAAAAATCGACCTTCCTTGTTCACTATGTTGCAAGGATCAAACATTGACTTCTGGACCACAGAGGACTTCCAAAAAAGAGAATTATCGTTACTTGTGCAAAATAATTCTCTGCTTGGCCCAAAAAATTCAATTTGCCAAAGAAATAGTCTATTTTGCACCAACGAATTTCTAGACTAGGTCATTTTGCCCTAGAAATGAGATGCTTTATCCTTCATTTGACTTTTTCATTTGAAAATAGCCTCAAATAATTTTTTGATTATTTTTCCACTTGGAAGGAAACTAATTTTCCCTTCATTTTATTTTTTTATAATTTTTTGGCTAATTTAAGTTTTATTTTTTCCATAAATTCAAATAAAAAGACTCAAGAAGGGATTAATTATTTTTTCACCCTCTAAGTGTATCTAAAAGTATTCTGGTAATGATGTTTTAATTATGAGGAACCATCCACTAAAAATATTTCCTAGAGAACACTTTTACATCAAGATATTACAATATCAACCCTTAGAAGGGGAAATACATATAGACATAGACGCTTGGGACTTAACCAAATTCCGCGACAAGACACATGATCTAGTATGAAAAATACATAGACTCGATAAACACTTGGACTCACCTAAGACCTCATCAAATGTGTTTCAAGATAGCTTTGGGGTATATCTGGGAGAAAAACTCTGCCAATTATTTGTGTTTACAAACACACATAATTTGGGGAGGTTATAAAACCCCCTAGGATGAAACCCTTTGAGAAGAATCATAGGCTTACCTAGGTTTTGTTACATGGCTTAATAGTCATACTAGAATCATTTACAATAATTTTCCATAAATTGGAATTACAATGATGAAATTGACTTAAAAATTTTGATCCACTAGATCTCTTCCAGGTAGCGCAGAGACCCAGTAGGAGGAACACAGCACAGTCAAGCTCACACAGAGGTTGACGCAAGCCCTTCAGGGTGACGCAAATGCAGCGCTAAGCCAAGAGGGGTGACGCAGGAGCAGCCTGTGTCGCGCAAAGGCTCAAGCAAGGACGCAAAGCTGACGCAGTGCCAAGAGAGGTAGCGCTGGCATTTTTAGTGGGCCAAAAAGGGCTCGTATTCAGCAGATCTAGAATGTGTGAAGCCTCAGTTGTATCAACCATATTTTCTGTCTCCAAGTGATAGAGGTACATCTGTCATGATTTCTCTGTTGGGAAAACCATTACTGGTGCCCTTGATTGTATTCAGACATTCTGCATAATAATAAAACCCTCTAAGAGATGTTGCACTGGTTTTCTCGCGTTAGCTTCTTCCGGGGACATTGTACAAAAAATATTATGTGTCCTTTGTCATGTATGCTTTATTCTTCAGTACTTGATCTGTATGTATGTGTAGATCTACAGTGTGTTTACTTCGTTATTTCCTGAATATTTCTGAAAATAACTTGTATAATTAAAAACACAAGTAGGAGGAGTAAACCAAATTTCTGCAGTAGAAATTCCTGTTAAGTAGTTTCAGAAATTTTCACATGGTAACAGAGCTATTACAGATCAGGGAGAGCTGAAGCCATCAGCGAAGCGACGAAGTATTTTGCTGCAAGAACGCGACTGAAGTTGCACAGATCCAGAAAGAGGCAGCGCAGCACCAGAGGGACAGCACAAACCCTGTAGGCGTGATGCAAAACCTGTCAAGCTCACGCAGAGGCTGACGCACGCCCAGAAGGGTGACGCAGAGCCTGTCAAGCTCACGCAGAGCTAATGCAAAGGCTGACGCAAGCCCAAGAGGGTGATGCAATCCAAGAAAGAGTGACGTTGTGCCGGTTGTCGTGGCTAGAAGTGCAGTTTGATCTTCGAAGTTGTTGGTGGGGCATTGTTTCAGCCGGTGCAGAACAGTCTCTATCGAGGTTGACAAAGTAAGGGGAAACAATTCCTCACCAGATTTTCTAGCCAAGAAATCAGAGGTTCGATCGCTGAAGTGATCGTAGAGGGTTGATTTGATAGAGTTGGTGGAGGATTTCCGGGACGGAAATCACTAGTCAGAGGGAGCATAGTCTCTAGAGGGTTTCTATCGCCAAGAAACCCAAATCCGATCTCTTGCTGAGAGTAGCAGCAGTAGAAGGGAGAAGAGCTTTTACGCTTCAACATTTTTGAGCAGAGATGGCCTCGCACAGATTGAGAGATCAGGACAGGTTGGACGGTGTGTTTAACTTTGTCATCTGGAAATCCAGGATCTTGTTAGTCCTTGACGAATATCGTATTAGGGACCATGCCGAAAAGGTTGTGGTTGTTCCGGTCAAAGTTGATTCTCTAAACAAGTATGAGGAAAATCAGGCGCGAGCTAAGCGCTTCATCATGGATGGGATTAAGGATCATGTGGTCCCACATATTGTCGAGAAGAAGATTGCAAATGAAATATGGCAAGCACTAGAAACGTTGTATCAAGGTAGCTCCATCCACAGAAAGATGCTTCTGGAGAATCAGATGCGACTATTCCAGATGCACAAGGGAGAGTAGATTGATCCTTTCCTCTTTAAATTGAAGGTTATTCGAGATCAGCTGGTTGCAATGGCGACAACTCCTGATGACAGCCTCATGGTAAGGACTACCCTGAAAGCAGTCACCAATGATTGGAAGACCTTTGTCCAAAGTATTTTGGGCAGAGCACAACTTCCAAACCAGGAGGACATTTGGGCAATCCTTAGTCAGGAAGAAATCAGGAGAATAACTAAGAGGGGCAGCAGCAGCGAAGGAGCCAAAATCAAGAAAGAGGAGGAAGATGCAGCAAGGGAAGAAGAAGAAGGACCTCTCAAAGGTTCGGCTATTCAGATGTGGCGAATTGGCACACTTCGCCAATACTTGTCCTCAGAAGAAGAAGGGCAAGGAAGATTCAGATTCCAAGGTTGCGGCAGCCAAGGGGGATGATGGCAGTGATGATGATGTGGCCATGAGTGCTCATGTACCTCGAGAGAAGAGGTGGGGCGACATTGATCTAGAGTTCTCTTAAACTACAGATAATGGGGAAGGATCCTTGAGGTGCCCAAACTCTTGGATCACATACGAGCTACGGGAGCCCTTAAAGACAGTAGCAGGATGACTAGAGTTAGTTGGTGCAGAGGATCATGGAGACACTTTGGCAGTGCTAGGACACTGAAGACTGGAGAAGCGCAGAGGAGAGGCAGCAGCAGCTTGGAAGCAGCAGCGCAGAGGCTGATGGGATTTCAGCAGGGCACAGGTAGTGCTTATGAAGTGCAGAGCAGCAGACAGTGCAGAGCCGTAGAGGGTTAGCGCAGAGCAACAGCAGAGGGTGCTTCAGTATCAAGATGCAGCGAAACTGACTTGTCTGTCAGTATTTTGGGTAATGTCCTTTAGTTGCTTACTTCTCAGCAACTAAGTTGCAGTGCAACAGTTAGTAGTGGCAGTGCTATGGAACCTAAGTTATTCAAAATATTAATTATTTTAATGTAGACCCTAAGTCTAACTTAGGGAAATTAAATAATTAAAGTGAATTAATTTAGAGATGTGAGTGAGAATGTTCTAAGTGACGTGGATCAAGTCTTTTCTAATCTTAGTTGTTGATTAGAGATTAGATCATGGTCGTTGAATGTTCAACGAGAAAAGTATTAAAGGAAGGCTTGGGGTCAGTTGGAGAAGACACACAGAGCGGTAGCACTTGAGCTAAGTCAAACTTTTGGGGCGTGGTTTGCTGAGAATTTTCGAGTGAGCTTGCAGTGTTGATGAGGGGCAGATCAGCGAGGCATTATTCAAATCCGAGGCTAAGAATACTTAGGCACAGAAGCAGATCCATACCAAGCAGCGCAGAGACCCAGGAGGAGGGACACAACCCAGCTAGGCTCACGCAAAGGCAACGTAGAGGCTGACGCAGGCCCTCCAGGGTGACGTAGAGGCAGCGCTGAGCCCAAAGGGGTGACGTAGGAGCAGCCTGTGTTGCGCAGAGGCTCAAGCAGGGACGCAAAGCTGACGCAGTGCCGAGGGAGGAAACGTTGGGGTTTCCAGTGGGCCAAAAGGGCTCGTATTAAGCAGATCCAGAACGTACGAAGCCTCAACTGAACCAGCCATATTTTTTATCTCTGAGTAATAGAGGTACATCTGTCGTGATTTCTCTGTTGGGAAAACCACTACTGGTGCCCTTGATTGTATTCAGACATTCTGCATAATAATAAAACCCTCTAAGAGTTGTTGCACCGGTTTTCCCGCATTGGGTTTTTCCGAGGCATTGTCCAAAAAATATTGTGTGATCTTTGTCATGTATGCTTTATTCTTCAATACTTGATCTGTATGTATGTGTAGATTTGTAGTGTGTTTACTTCGTTATTTTCTGAATATTTCTGAAAATAACTTGTATAATTAAAAACACAAGTAGGAGAAGTAAACAAGATTTTTGCAGTGGAAATTTCTGTTAAGTAGTTTCAGAAATTTTCACAAACCAAGTATTCTAAAATGAGAAACATCAGGTTTATTACCAGTGAAAACTTCTTCGGGTGTCTTGAAATCCAATGCTTGATGGGGGCTCCTATTTTGAACATATATGTTAATGTTGGCAGCTTCTCCCCATAACAACTTCGGTAGGCCTTGGTCATGAAGCATGGCACAGGTAGCTTCTATGATAGTCTGATTCTTCCTTTTAGCAACTCCATTTTTCTCAGGGGTATATGGAATGTTTTTCTCTCTCTTAATGCCAGCCTCTCTGCAAAATTCATTGAATTCATTTGATTCATATTCAGTTCCATTATCGGTCCTCAATATTTTGATCTTCTTCTGTGTTTGATTTTCAACCAAGGCTTTGAAAAAACGAAACCATTTGAACGCTTCATCCTTCTTCAAGAAATAGATCCACGTTTTGCGAGAGAAGTCATCCACAAAAATTTCATAGTATAAGTATCCTCCTAATGATGTTACGGACAACATACCAGATAGATCATAATGGACCAACTGAAGAATGTCGGTAGTTTGAATTTCAATTGAAGGGAATGGTCCCCTTGTAAGTCTTCCAGTTACACAACCTTGACAAACACCTTCATGATCTATGTTGCATTCGGGCATACCTGTGACAATCTTCCAAATCTTCGGTGCCATAATTCAGATTGAAGAGAAGTATCCCAAGTCAAAGCTCCCAAAGGACTTCCTCCAACTTGATAGAGACATTCAACCCTAAATCCAAGTGTAAACGCATCTTTAGGGTTTCTTTGCCAAATACATACCTTTCCATCAATGAATGCTACCTTGAAGCCTTTCTCTTCCATCGCAGAAATAGACACTAGGTTCTTCTTCAAATCGGGTACATACAATACTTCTTGTAGATGAAGGGTTTGACCTTGATTTAAGTGAAGAGTGACGGTCCATATCTCCCTTTCATAGGGAAGGTGGCATTGCCTCGAAGTATGATCTCCAAATTATTCTTCTTTTCAATCAAATTTGAGAGGGCCTCCTTGTACCCAGTGAAGTGCCCTGAGGCACCACTATCAATCAACCAATTATCCAAAGTGTTCGGAGGAGAGGCAGTGGTGAGGGCAGAAACAAGATAAAATTATTTTTGTTTTTCTACAACATTAGTTTCCTCATACTGGGAATTTCTCGTCCTTTTGGGAGGTCGACCATTACCATATCAAGTAGCGAGAGCATTCTTTTTCCTTTATTGTTGAACCTGTTGTTCCTTTCATTTCCATTGCCTTAGAAATTGTTGTGATTGTTGTTTTTGTTGCCATCCCATGGAGTATCCTTCTTGTGAGGACACTATTGAAAAGTGTAACTAGGATCGGTCTTCATATTGACTATCTAATTATGTATTTATGTAAAGAAGAAGACAAAGATAAAAAAAATGCATTTTTGTTGTACTTGCTTCATGGGTTTCATGAGCAAGATTTTTATTATAGGACAATAGACTTCTTCTTGATGTCTATTAGGGTTGTCTTCTGGTTACAAGTGTAATTAAGTGTCATGTATATGAAGAGGCTAGTCATCAATATATGCTCCAAGACCTTGTCACGAATCCTTGAAGGAAAAGCTAAATACAACCTTCATCCTCACCTCCTTAACGCTGAAAATTATTGCACTTCATGTCAGCCTAATTCACAGTGATGAAGTCGGCTTACTAGTTGGTTGTATGGTCGGCGTAAAGAAGGGATGTGTGCCATATATATATCCTGAACCTACGGCTCGTTTGACACCCAGCAGATTGCGGATTGTTCCGAAAAAGAATGCGGATACACCTGTAGTTAATGAGGATTTCAGAGAAGATGAAAAGTGCAGGTTAAGGACAGAATTCAGTGTAGATATATCTGAGATCATGCAGCTTGATAAAGTCTGAATAAAGTGCGAGTTAAAAGGACAGTGATCAAGTTTAAAGTGCGGATCTGTTTCAAGGATTGTTTTGGCTCAGTAAATGTGGATCTGGATGAAGAAGTTGTTAACAGTAGTATGGTCAATCTAGTAATGTGTACACCTGTTGTCTAAGTCAGATAAGAAGTGTGAATAATTCAGTGAGACAAGAAGCATCAAAGTTAAAAGACTGAGGTCTGACAATATATCTCAAGTGAAACAAGAAGAAGTATAACCGAAGACTAAATCAAGGTAGATATAATTAGAGACCGAGTTCTCTAGTGGTGGTGCAGGTCAGTGCAAGTTGGTGCAGAAGAGAAGGACCAGCGTTGTGAGCATACAATGAAGAATTGACAAGGTCTTGGAGGCATTCTTAGGTCAAGGTTCTGAGTCTTGGTCACGGTACTTGTCATTTGAAGATCTATAAGAAGAATTCCTTACGGGTTTTCCTCTCCAAGAGGGAGAGGTTTTGCCCTGGCTCTAGGAGCCTAATTTTTGTGTCTTGTGTATTTTGATAATTAACTTGATGAATGAATAAATAAGCTAAAGAAGAGAAGACATAAGTAACTCAAGTAACCTCACAAGTAATTATCAAGAAGAGAATTTGAATTAATCATCAGCCCTATAAATTCTCAACATACACTCTCTAGCATAGTGGCCAAACCTGTTGCAATTGTAGCACCTTCCTTTTCTTCCTTCTTTGAATCTGTGCTTGAATCCTTGACCTTGTCTCTTTGGACCAGCATTATTCTTCCTCTCTGCATGAGCGGAGAAGGCAGTAAGTTCATTTCCATTTGAGGGCTTGTCTCTGTCCATCATCCTCGTTTCTTCCTAAATGCATCTAGCCAATAATTCATTGAAACTAGGAATCTTGTCATTGTAAAGAATGGTGGTGTTAAAACACATCCCATGCTCTTGTGAGACCTCCAAGCGCAATGAGAGTGAGTTGTCTGTCAACAACAACTTCTCCAATAGATAGAAGATCTTTTTTTATTTTTGTAATCCTCATGAAGTAGGATTGGAGAGATTCCCTTCTATCCATCTTGATGTCCTTCAACTCGTTTTTGAGAAAGAAGATTTTATTTGCATTGTTTACATTGAACATCCCAATAAACTTATCATACATCTCCTCAGATGTTCCCAAATCAAAAATATAGGCAACCCAATGCTTTTGAATGGAATCAATGATAATTCTTTTAGCTTTGACCTCACCCTTTTTGCTTTGCAGCAGCGGGTACATTTGAAGGAGGCTCCACCACTTTTCCCTGCACATAGTCCATAGCATGATTATCTTCCAAAGTCAAGTCCAAAGTCATCTTCCATGCATGATAGTCGGATTTGTCCTTGAGCTTATCCTTGGATTTGAAGTATGATGTAGTCCTCGTCACTGAAGCTAGAGAAACAGTTTTTTTCTTAGTGATTGTTTTTCTCTCTCTTGCTTGGGCTTTGTCTTCACCTGGGCTCTAATACCATGTTAATTTTGGTTAACAATGGTATGTTCTATGCTTAGCACTGCAATCATCATCTCCATCAAATGATTTGTCCCAAGGTGGAAATTGGCCCTAGTTGCCAAATTTAACAATATCTCAAATCCTTGTCATAATACAAGGTTTCCTCCAAACCCTAACCTCATAATTGTGAAAATTCCACAACTAGGAATCCTACTGCAGCAATTGATTAGATTTCTTCTATTTGTTGAATTACTGAACAAATTATTTATTGTTTGTTATGATAGATATCGAAACCAATACGCTGCAGCCTTCAAAAAATATATACAGTGGAATAAATACAACGTAGGAAAGATAGATGCACACACATAAATAACAACGTTATTTTTGGACTAAGTTGTGAAAATTCCACTACCCGGAATCCTACTACAGCAACAGATGAGAATTCTTCTACTTGTTAATTACTTGAACAAGTTATGTATTGTTTTCTATAGTAAATATTGAAACCCATACACTACACCCTTCACAAAATTAAACTGCGTAAAATAAATAAGTGCAGAAACAAGATCTGAGCAAGAATAAACAATAGACACACAACAACATTATTTTTGGACTAATGTCATCGGAAAAACCCAATGCGGGAAAACTGGTGCAGCAGCTGAGGGTTTGTATTATTATGCAGAAGATCTCAATACAATTTGTGAAGCCTTACTTCCCATCCACATAGAGAATCTGACTGACAAAGAGCTTGTGAGAATTACCTCACACTAACACTAGAAAATCTGAACTAGCCAAGCACCAAGTTGATGAGCACTACGTTGTCGTTGCGCGGTCTCTGCATCACTCTGCGTGGGGACTGCATCACGTCTCCTTGTTGGCTCTTCTACTGGCTAGATACTAGTCTCTGGCCCCTTCCTATCTCACACGCCGACACTCCAGCACTAGATTTGACTGATCCTCCACTAAATTATGGATCTCCTCAGGGTTGCAGCGCTGCCTCTGCTGGCTCTGCGTAGCTACTACGTTGCCTCTCTACGTATTGCTCTCTGTCTCCTCTATGATGTATTCTCAGCTCAGGAAAATCTCCAACCAAATCTATCACTGACCCTCTCTGTAAGAATCTTCTGGATCTAACTTCTCCTAAGCACTGCTCACTTGAGAAATTCGATCTCTAGAGTCTGTCTCTCGGTGTTTCAGTGTGTTTTCCAAATACCCCATCAAGTCCTTATAATCTTCTCTTTGAGACTTCAACAGACGAGATTAAATCCTTAATCAATGGCTAAGATTAACATAAACTTCATCTTCGCCTTTTCTAGAAGATTCACACTCTATATTAATTAATATCCTTTAATTATTTTAATTTCCTAAGTTTAGACTTAGGGTCCCATTAAAAATAATTATTTATTTCCATAAAACATAATCTGAGTGAAATTTCCCAAAACTCTTTCTAGGTTCTTTCAAATACATGTGCCTAAGTCTCCCTGCAAATTTTGAGACTTAGAGCACATTCGATGCTACCAGAAAATTACCCCTAGAAGTGAGGGGGTAACAGTTCCCTCTTGGTTTGTACCTTGTGAATTAAGGCATTTATCATCATCAAGTGCACATTGTGAGGTAACACTTAGGTCAATTGAAAACAATGGATACCTCCTTTTCTCTCAAACCCCTTCAATTTGTTCTGAAAATGAGTTTGAAAAAAGGTTGAAATTTCAGCTTGATAACCACCCTGTGTACAGGGGAATTTTTTGTATCAACTACAGAAATTTTCACAAAAATCACAATTTTCTTGGAATATCTAGAGATAATATCACCGGAGGAAAAATCATGATTTCGTGTGGGTATTATCAGCATCTTGACAAGACCATTATATATCAGCACATTTGCAATATATCACCGATGTTTGTGACACTGAATTTTTAACCTGAAACAGGCAAGATCTAGAATTATGCAACTAGTAAAATGAAACCTGGCATGCAAATAGTCAGCATGACAAGTTGAAAGAAGACCGGCCCATTATTAGGCATTACGCCACAGGTTCTAACTTGAGTTGCCAATTTCAGGACAAGAATTATTATCTCTAACTCCACCATAAGTATAGAAACTGTGACTTCTGATGATATACTGTCAACTGGACCAATTTTCACTATTTGCTTAGCCAATAGCTACTTGATACTGCCCTACACTTGTGTCCCAAAATATATGGTTTTACAGTCAAAGTTGCCTTCAAAGAACATAAACATTTTTGACCAATAAGCAAACACGCTGAATTAATTTTGTTTTTTCACCACTGTTAATTTTGGGCAACTAGGTCCAAACTCCATGTTGCAGCACATATGATGATTATATTTTTGTTGGATTCCTCTTTCGGAGAGGTGCAAGATTGATCTAAATATCATCTTGTTTAGATGAGCAGAACTTATATTTTGATTTTATTTTCCACACGTCTAAATTGTCAAGGTTGGCCATATTTGTAATGTAGGCTCACAAGCCCAACAGATGTGTCACACACCCTCATTGATGGATATAAACAGGAGAGAGATGATGCTCATTTCATCATCATCTCATCACACATTCTTCTTGTGATCTGATTGGTTCGTACAGCCTAGGAGAGGCTTCTATCCCTCACACGTGTGAATCTGAAGCTGGAGAAATTGCAGACTGATTTAGGGCTTTTGCTGAAGTGTTGACCAGCGTTGACCGTGGGTCAAATCTTGGAGTTTGACCTTCTTTCCTGGACAGAATTCTGATTTCTTGAGGCCGCATTGGAGGGCACAAAGATCGAGGCTGGACGTTGACTTCGACTGCAGACTGTTGACCACAGCATTGACCAGCATTGACTTCTGCGTTGACTGATTTCTGTTGACTTGTGTTGACTTTTTGGGAGCTGTCTTTGAGGGGTGTGTGTGACACTTGGAGAAAGGCTGATCTGGTATGTTGGAGAAGTTGGTTAAAGCCTTTGCTGGCTAGGGCATCCTGTTGACTGCTGTAACAAACTTCCTCTCTATATTTGCTGGACAAGAAGAATTACAAATTTTGATATATTATTTGGCTTGTCTTTTGTTAATCTATTATTATGTTCTATCAGCATTTTACTTTCATCTTTATGTGATTGCTAAATTGAATTGGGACTATAAGAAAGATTGAAGTAAAACTGCATTAAGCATAGAACATACCATGGTTATCTAAAATTAACAACCACTTATACCTAGCCAGAATCATTATTTATAAGTAGAGAAGAATGTGACATTTATCGCATTACAAGTTTAATTTTCAACCCAGAAATAAACTAGATTTTTATGCAGAGTACACTTCCTATTTATATTCAATTCCTGTTAAGAATAGCTTGCAATTTTTTCAGTCCAATAATGATTGTCAATGCTAGAATTGAACAACTAGGATGGATGCAAGGTTCTTTTGAGTCTACCTTGTACCCATACAGGCCTTTGAAGTCGTTGCTACCAAGGTCTGCTGGATACCAGTCACCGGCACGTTTGCTAATAAGAGGCCATAAGCAGCCCCAGGATATTATTGCCCCAAGCAAAACTGAACAGTTGACAATGTGAGGGCAGATAAGGCCACATCCAATGTATGTTGGACTGAAGTCAAAATAGAATCTGCGGGCAGAAGCAAGCAGAGTATTTTAGTATGGAAAGTGTGCTAAAGCCTCTTTTTTTCAGACCAAACAATGGCATTAAAAGATTGTTTTCTATGGAGGTTTATTCTTTCTAGGAGGTAAGGGCAAAGTAACAAAAATCATAACTTACTTTAGAAAAGCAAAATCAAAAGGTTATTTCTAATCTATAAATCAAATAATAACAACGCCCAGTGTTTGTCTGTTTTAAAATAGGAAAACAAATCTCTCATTCACAGGAAAATATATTCACATTTATAAATATAACATATAAGAAGGACGTTTTCAAAAAGATAGAAAAAAGCATTTGACATTTATAGACATACATAAAGCATGAAGGCAATAGAACATCTCTTACAGTACACAATATATGACTAATAATATGTGCCAACCTAAGTTGCATGAAGCGCCGAAATGTTTTCGGAGTTTCCGAAACAGGTACGGTTAGAAACGTCACCTCCCAAAAATGGAAACGTCAGCTGAAACATCATATATAAAGAGAGAGAGAGAGAGAGAGAGGGAGAGGGAGAGGGAGAGAGAAAGAGAGAGAGATAAGTGAATAACACATTATCTTGCAAGAAAGAAGGGAATAAGACCCATAGATGACAATTAAGAAGGAAAACCAAGTCTATATTAACTCTCATAGATGATTACATGACAGTAGAGTTTCGTCCAAGTTTTGGAGTTTCGGGTACGGGTATGGCCTAAAACGTCGGGTTCCTAGAAGTTTCGTGCAACATAGATGTCAACTTATTCACCCCCCAGTATGATGTCAGATATACCGCAAACCTCTATATATGTAGAACACCAATATATGTTTTGGCATCAACTAACTGTTCAACATTTGTTTTAAGCACCCAGTATAGGGACTGTTAAAATTGGCAACTAGGGTCAAATTCCACCTTGGGACGGACAGCTCATTTGATGGAGATGATGATTGCATTAAATTCCTCTTTTCAAGAGGACCAAAATTGATATAAAGATCATCCAATTTCGACAAGCATAAGTGTGTTTTTGAATTTATACCCACACATGTGCAAATTGTTCAGGTCGGCCACATCATCATGTAGGCTCATGAAGCCCAATGGGCGTGACTCTTCACCCTCAACGACTTGTATAAATACAAGTGCCCTCTCACCTCATTTGAAATAATCATCACAGACATTTCTTCTCTCCCCTTCTCTCATTGGTTCGTACAGCTATTGGGCAAGTCTTCTCTCTCTCACACGTGTGGTAGAAGGACAAATTTACTAGGAAAATTGCAGGGCTGAATTTCAGGATTGTTGCAAGAGTTTGACCAACATTGAATGAGCACATTGACTCATCCTTTGACTGCAATTTTTTGGAAAATTTTTCATTTTTGGTACGTCATACAGTTTGCACAGGAACTGAGAGTTTTTGGGAACTTTGACCATAGGACTGACTGTAGGGCTGACCGCAAACCTGACCAAGTTTGACCGCATTTTCTAGGATTGTTTTGAGCTGACTTTGACCACCTTATCAGGCTAAGTTTGACTGGGTACGACCGAGCTCCAAAAAAAGGAAGATTTGTGTGAAAAATTCTGAATCTAACAACTAGAAATCCTACTGCAGTGAACTGATTTGCATTTCCTACTTGTGTTCTTCAATTAACAAGTTTTTTACAGAATTCTTCAGTAAACATTAATGCAAATACACTGCAACCTACACCAATATACAGAATCCAGATCAAGTAATGAAAAATAAGATGAGACAATCACACAAAGGACACACTTATTTTTGGACTGAACGTCCCCGGAAAAACCCAATGCTGGAAAACCGGTGTAGATATGAGGGTTTTATTATTAAGCAAATTTTTGAATACAACTAGAGTGCTAAATCCGGCACACCCAACAAAGAAAAAATCCTGACAAAAGTACCTCTATCCGGAGACAGATATTTTGGTTGGTCCAGCAATAGAATGATCAAACGCCACAGGTGATTTGCGTTGTCCCTAGTGCTCGTGAGCCTTCTTGGCTCAGATATCGAACTGATGAACCGATGCCTGATCTGCCTCACAGAAACCCCAGTGTTTCCTCTTTAGTGACTGCATCACCTCTCTCGGGCTCTGCGTCACTCTCCCAGGTGTTGCGTTGTCTCTCCTTGGTGTTGCGCTGCCTCTTTGCAATGTATTCTCGGCCTTAGACTGAAGTCCCACTGCCGAATTGCCCCTCTCTACACTAGAACTCACTCTGAAATTCTCAACAAACCTTGCCCCAAAATTTCGATTTAGCTCACGTGTTGCGCTCCATGTGTGTGTTCTCCAATTGACCCTCATGCCTTTCTTTATACTTTTCCTGCTGAGAGATCAACAGTCGTGATCAAACCTTAAATCAACGGCTAAGATTAAGATAGACTTGATCCTCATCACTTAGAAGCTTCTCACCCACATTGACGTTAATTCACTTTAATTATTTTATTTTCCTAAGTTTTAACTTAGGCTCCATTAAAAATAATTAGTTATTTGAATAAAATGCACTCCGGACGGAATTTCTCCAAACGATTTTTGGGTATTGGATATCTCATGTTTTCTAGCCCCTCCACAAAATTTTGGAGCCTACTCACATCCGATGCTACCTAAAAATCAACAATTTGTTGTTGCGTTGACCATCTTTGACTTTCTAGTTAGGGTTGAATTTGACTACAGTTGACTGCAAATTTGACAGGGTTGTTTTGACTGTGATTTGGCAAGTTAAAATTTCAATTTTGTAGGCTCTCTTTGCAGAACACTTGATATAATAAGAAGAAGAATTGATCAAAGTGTTTTCCCCACTGGGGTTTTTCCGTGGCATCAACCAAATCTGGTGTCCTCTTGTCTTCATTTGTCTTTTGCATTTTATTTTAAGTTCTATATGTTAGTTTTGTAGCATCGGATGTGTTCTAGCCACGAAATTTTGTGGAGAGGATAGAATACATGAGATCTCGAGAACCCATAAATCGTTTCTGGAAATTCTGCCTAGAAGTGTCTCACTTAGATTACTAAACGATTTTTAAATATTTCCTATGTCTAAACTTAGGGAATATGGTTAATTAATCATTATTAATTGAGATAAGGCAAGAATATTCTAGAAACTCACACAAATCGATCCAGAAATGATCCTAGCCATCGATTATGTTTTAATCTTGGTCGTTGGTGATGGATTATAAGAGGAGGTTGATGTGGTGATCGAGAAGACACTTGAGCAATTTGATTTCTTAGCAAATCGATTTCCTGAGTAGCAACAATCAGTGGCCAAAGAGATCCAAGGATCTAAGCAGTGAGGGAGGGGCAGGGGCAGTGATCCGAAGAGGCAGCAGCAAGAGGGTCGAGTTATCCCAATGGGGCAATGCAGAGCTCTATGAAGTACCATCAAAGAGAGCAGTTCGAATTGCTGTAGAGAAAGTCGTTCTCAACAGCAAAAGGAAAAACTACTTCACTAGAGACCAGTTAGAGGCTAGACGTCATAGTGACTATGTAGTCCAGTGTAGAGGGTGACGTAGAAGCTTCAAGAGGCCGAGTTTTCTATGTTGAAGAAAGTAACTAGGTTCGGTCTTCATAAATGTATTTGAGTCGTTATGTAATGTACTTATCAAAGAATGAAAAAGAAAAAATTTATTATTATTCCAATGACTTATTAAGCACGGGTTTCATGCTTGGGTCATCTTTTATTAGTCAAAGTCCCCATTGTGAACTCCTAGGATTATATTGAGTCATTAGGGTCATTGTACATTTTATGAGACCTTTATTGGGATTTTGAATCATGTAAAAAGAATTATTTTTTAGTCAAAAATGAATTTTGTCACCTCCACACCATGTCAGCCCTTGCCTGATGAAGTAAGCCTAGAAGGGAGCAATTCGACCAACAAGAAACCTATATATACAAGTGCAGTCCGATCTATTTGCCCATCAACTCAACAAGTTCAATACACAAGAAGCAATGCAGTAAAAAGTGTGAAGTGCAAGAATAAGAAGGAGAAGTGCGAGATCGAAGTTCTTGGGAAAGTTTATCTTTCTCTCCATGAAATTGCTAGATTGAAGTTGATGGAGTTGTAGGGTCGAAATTCTACCGCTGCAGTAGGTCGAAGTTACAGGAGGTCAAATTTGCATGACAGTCGAAGTTGCTAGGGTCGAAGTGTTGCTATTGCATAGGTCGAAGTGTTGCATAGATCGAAGTGTTGCATAGGTCGAAGTAGTTGTTGCTGCATAGATCGAAAATTTTTTCGCTACAAGGTCGAAGGTCTAGATCGAATTTGCTAGAAGGAAGGGTTGACTTGGTCGTTAGAGGAAGTTTGTGTCTAGGTTGAAGGGTCTTCGATTATCTCAGGAAACTATTGAAGGAAGAGATTTTGACTAGGTTTTCCCCCAGATAGGGGTTTTGCCCTAGAAAAATGCCTACATCTAGTGTCTCTTGTTTTATGATCTTCATACACACATAATTTGGTAATTGCTTGATGAAAGATAATATAACAAAGAAGTAAAAGAAGCCAACATAACTCACAAGTAATTATCAAGAAAGAGAAATCAAACCCTATGTCTACTTGCATTGATTTCTCAACATTCTGAAAGCAAGTTGTGTCGGGATTGCTTCTAGGAGAAGGGTAAATCCCTTCAATAATTTTGCCCAAATTTTTTCTTGATGTGGATTTCCAGTTTTAGGCATCCACATTGTACTCAGAATTTTACCGCTACATAATAAATAAAAACCCTCACTGTTGCATCGGTTTTCTCGCATTGGGTTTTTCCAAGGACATTTGTCCAAAAATAGCAGTCTCATTTTTATGTGTGTGTGCTACATTGTCTCAGTTTCCAGCGCCATTACTTTTACGCAGTTTATTTGTGAAGGTTGCAGTGTAATTAATTTGGTATTTGTAGTAGCAAATAAATTGTTAAATTAATTAATAGTTAGAAGAATTAATTCCAGTCACTACAATAGGATTTCAGTATTGAAATTTTCACATGGTATTAGAGCGCAGTTGATCAGTCGAAGAGCTCATAAGTGAAAGAACAAATTTCGATGTTGAGTAAGAGTAGCAGACCGAAATTCCCACGAGCAGCGCAGTCTTTGGCTAGCAGGGCGAGTTGCTTGAGGAAGTTTGATTTTTCTGAGCAGAGAGGCAAAAAAAATCGATTTTCCACATCGAGTGATTCCAGAGGCAGAGGGAGAAGCTCAGATTTTTAGCTAGACGCAGAGGGTTTTGTAACAGTTCACTAGAGCAGAGCTAGCGTTGGGTGGTAGAGAGAAAAGCACACACAGCAAAGGGAAAACTTCTCTTAGCGGATCTCGAGTCCTAGAGATCTAAATTTTTCTAATTACAAATTGGCAGTTGTTCTGAGCAGATTTTCTCACTCTAGAAGGGAGTGCGAGTAGAAGATTCAACACCTGCGCAGGGGGAATGAGGGAGATTTTTGAGATTTTAAGTTCCCAGATTTTGTAGCTCTACAGGGATGTTCATACAAGATTGTCAGAGGAGGTCGTGCGAGTTGGCCAGAACGTAGATTTGGGCAGCAGATCAACTTCCAGTTGCCGGACGCAAATGTCAGAGGAAGTGCGAGTTGTCTAGTGCAAGTTGCAAAGAGAGGAAGGGTCCTAGCCAAGGACTAGACTTGAAAGGAGATAGTGGGCACCAGATCCAGGAGGAGGAATATGAGACTCCAGTGTGCGAGATGGGCAGGGCCCAACATAGTTGCAACAAGGAAATCAGTCAGATCAAGTCTAGATTGTTGCAGCGAGACCATATCCTTTGCTACAGGAGCCCATAGTATTATAGTAGCAGGTTCAGTGTCAGCAGATGGAACTAGTCATTCAAATGATAGCTGCATAGCTAGTTGCAGTCAATACTCGAGAGGCAGTTGCAAAACTAGTTGCAGTGACATAGGCAGCGTGAATTGCTCATTTGCAGGATGCAGGTGCAGTTCCAGCCAGAAGATTCCCAGCACAAAACTTCACAATCCAATTTCCAGTGCAGGAGGACAGTGCGAGTTGTTAAGAGGGAGTAGAGAGATTTCCCATAAGGAGATCAAGACCCAGAGGGAGTCTAGTTTCAGAGGGAGTAGCCCTATGGAAGCTAGTACTTCAGGATCTGAGGAGATCAGACTCATTATTGCAGTAGTTGCAGTAGCAGTGCAGTAGCAACAGCAATATGAGTAGATCATATTTTTCCATGTTAGCAACCATACCTCCAAGAGTGAGGCGGGGTGATTTGGAGTTGTAGCCCCATAGAGCCTACAAATTGGGCAGGGTCCTTGAGGATTCCACCTCTTGGATCATTACCTGGCTATGGAGGACCACAGTATTCAGTTACAGGATGGATCAGAGTTAGGAGATGCAGTCAAATCCCAAAGTGACAGTTGCAGACTAGTAGGAGTTAGATATTGGGCAGCGCACTGTAGAGTTGTCAACAGTGCAAAGTAGCACAATGCAGAGTCAGCAGCAACACAGATTCTTCAGTGACAATGTAGAGGCTAGTAGGAGTCAGAGACTCGGGTGACAGATGCATCATACTGAACACAGTTAATTCAGTATTTTGGATGTTTTTCAATTGCAGATGTTGCAGTTGCAGCAGCAACAAAGTTGCAGTGTAGATACAATGTTGACAATAATACAGCAAGGTCAGAAGCAAAACAGATGCAGCGGATATCAGAATAATGCAGTGGTTGGCGGGCAGCAGTGGCCAGACATCAGTAGCGTGACAAGAGATGTTGCAGAGACAAGGTGTTGTGGCAGGATGTGCAACACTAGAACACATTCCTCGCTAAGAGGGAGTGTTATTTTTTGTAGCATCGGATGTGTTCTAGTCACCAAAATTTGTGGAAAGGCTAGAAAACATGAGATCTCCAGAACCTAGAAATTGTTTCTAGAAATTATGCCTAGAAGTGTCTCAATTAGATTATTAACCGATTTTTAAATATTTCCTAAGTCTAAACTTAGGGAATATTGTTAATTAATCAGTATTAATTGAGATAAGGCGAGAATAGTCTAGAAACTCACACGGATAGATCCAAAGATGATCCTAGCCATCGATTATGTTTTAATCTTGGTTGTTGGTGCTCCAACAGTGGATTATAAGAGGAGGTCGATGTGGTGATGGACAAGACACTTGAGCAGTTCGATCTCTTGGCAGATCGATTTCTTGAGTGGCAGCAGTCAGTTGCCAGAGAGAGTCAGAGATCGAAGCAGTGAGTGAGGGGCAGAGACAATGGTCCGAAGGAAGTATTCCAGATCTGGAGAGAGTCGTTCTCAGATCCCGAGGATGGGAAGAGATTCTAGACGGTCGAAGAGACGAATTTCTCAACAGCACAAGGCAAAATGACTTCATTAAAGACCAGTCAGAGGCTAGACGTCATAGTGACTGAGCAGTCCAGCATAGAGGGTGACGCAGAACCTTCAGGAGGCCGAGTTTTTTGTAGACAAGTTGTGCCAGGATTGCTTGTGGGAGAAGAGTAAATCCCTTCAATAATTTTGCCCAGATTTTTTCTTGTTGTTGATTACCAGTTTCAGGCATCCGGATTGAACTCAAAAATTCATTGTTGCATAATAATACAAACCCTCACTGTTGCACCAGTTTTCCTGCATTGGTTTTTTTCGGGGACATTTGTCCAAAAATAACGGTGTCATTTTTATGTCTGCTAGTATTTTCTCATTTCTAGCGCTATTATTTTTCCGCAGTTTATTTGTGAAGGTTGTTTGATTAATTTGGTATTTGTCGTAGCAAATAAATTGTTAAATTAATTAACAATTAGAAGAATTAATTCCAATGGCTACAATAGGATTTCAGTCTTGAAATTTTCACACTATCTGCAATTACTATCAATGTGATTTATGGTTAAAGTGATTTCTATTGGAAACTAAATTGGAAATTGTCATTGGGTTGCTTAAAGGACATTGAAATAATTGTGTTAAGCATAGAACATACCATTGTTAACTAAAATTAACAAGGACAAATTTACATAGAGAGTAACTGAATTCGGAGAGGTATCAAGCTTGAACTAGTATCATAAATTTCACCTGAAATGGTAGCTTCCTAGTCTAATCCCATCTGTACATCCAGATCAAGGTGGCAATGGTGTAAGCTTATCTAAACTAGTTGTTAAACTTTTGGGCTGAGGCACCATGCACTTTGAGCAGGGAACCTTTTCATGTTCATTATCCAGTTTGTTTGGCCTATTGCCACCTTGCTTACACACCTAAGTTAATGTGGGAAAAATCCTTAACCCCACTATGTGTGGCCTTGGAGGCAAATCTTAGAGAAGGGGTTGTCACCTAATCCCAACTCTCTCCATCTAGGTTCTCTCCTAGCTAAAGCCAAGGGAGGTGGACCCTGAGGAATATTTCTAAGGAAAACTTGCTAAAACTAACAAGTTCTAGGAGGTGATTAGTTAACCAATTAAAGCATCAACCATTCAAAGACTTGAAATGTAACTTGAATCAAGGAATCAAACTAGCAAATGTAAATGAATCATGAGCATATAATAATCATCAAAATGTAAATAGATCAAATTGACTCACCAATATATCTTGTAAGGCAAATTGATGTAACTGGACTACTGCCAACAATAATAATCTTGCAAGAAATAAAAGATAGTAACAATACTTGCAATAAAATGATGCTTTCAATATACAACGAGTTCAATAGAATAGAAACGCTGCAAAAAGAGTGTTAGGACAACCAATAACAAATCTACAATATGATGGTACAACTTTGAAAGGAAAGCACTAAATGGAATTGAATGCTTGCAAGTAATATATTGCTTGTACTTTAAAAAAGGAGATATGCTCACATGAAATATAAATAATGATATGACATCAATGGAACTTTAAACTAATCCGATGAGTGTGAACAAGGTACAAGAATAGAACTAAAGTGTTTGCAATGAATGAGATATGTGCTTTCAAAGTATCTTGCATGTATTTGTGAAATAGCTAAAATGATGAAATATTCAACAATATCTAAACTTTAAATGCATGCAAAACCATCCAAACTTGCAAGGTGGTTGTGTGTGATGGTGTTCTTGGTAGATTTTAGTTAAAGGGCCATCTAAATATGACTTCCTTTCAAATCCTTTAACTTGGTAAGGATTGGGGTGATTGCAAGAGGCCTCAAGTGGAGAAGCTTAGCTTCATTAATGAGTATCCACCTAGTCCTTCAAGTCAACCCAAATGTCATCGTTCCTACAAGGGACTCGGCCACAAGAGAATAGTGTGGTTATGTGTTTAACCTTTTCTCCAAACGCATATTTTGGGAAAATCAAAGAAGATTTCCTAGAAATCTATCAACCAAAGTTATGCTTGGAGGTTAATTTTAGGCATGCAAAATGCACAAGTAAGTGAGGTGTAAATGATCAAGGTTAATTGCAAGTAAAAGTAGTGCTCCAAAATGTGAAATGCTTCAAAAGTAACTTAAACAAAGATGTCCATTCACATTCAAAGAAATACTATACTTGCATATGAAATAAACTTTAAAATAATACTTATGAAATGATCAATGAAGAAACACTATAATCAGCAATAGAATAGGTTAGATCAGATTTGCAATTTGTGTAAAAGACTAATGTAAAGTGTCAATTGGAAATGTTAAGCTATCCCAAATAAGAGTACGAATTACTCAGCAAATGAGTGAAAGAAATGACTCTAGGATACTTGCAAAAATGAAAATGAAAAGTAAAAGACCAACCACCAATGTTATTGTTACCACTCAAACTAGCAAGGGACCTAAAAGGGACTCCTAAAGAGACAACTGCTAGATCAATGGCAACGATGGAGACTTAGCCCACTATCACCTCAGCTAAGGCTCCCTACTCTTTACGAATTTTCATCGATCGGAGGAGACCAGGTGTATATGAAGTCACTTATGAAGGATGGATCAACAAATGGATATGAAGTGACCTCGGTCTTTTCCCTAGAAGAAGATTAAGAATAGAGCTTGCTTGCTCTTTAAGCAAGGTATAGGGCATTCTAGGAAAAGGAGGTGAAGATTTAAGGGCTAGGTTAAGGGAATATGACTTGTGGAGGAGTTTCCCAATCCCTAAAATCCTTGCAAAACTTCGATTCCTGAGTTGTCTTTGAAGAATTGTCTTTGATAGGAAATGGGACCACAGGGGGCCAAATAGACCCGGCCTAGGTTAAGGGGATGGAGTTCAGCAACCAATGATGAGCATAACCTAAATAGGGGAGGGGAAAGGATCAAAACAATAATTTTCACTTAAATGTGCCAAATTGATCCTATCAGGTACTAGCCATAGTTTTAAAACTCGATCGTCCAGGCTCGGAACCGGCCGAGTTAACCGAGCCAGAGCCTTGGCCGATCTGACTCAGTGGTAAAACCGGTCTGGCGGCCGATTTGTGACCGAGCCAACCGAGTCGTACACCCACTTGGTCGGCTCGGTCACAAACCGGTCGCCTCGGCCGAGCCCGAGCAAGCTCGGTCGGACAATTCCCAATCGGCCGCGGGCCCCAAAAAATGCAAAAAAATGGACTTCAAATTGGTTTTTAATTTGTTGTTAGGGTTTTGTTAGTGTATCTAACCCCTCCCCATCCTATTTAACCTACCCAACCCCTCTCAATACCTCACATCTATCTCATTGAATTTGCTTGAGCATTTGTGATGAATTTGTGAAGAGTTGTGGAGTTGGTTTTGGAGAAGCTTTGAGGAGTCTTTTGGGCAAGCTTTGGAGCAGCAATGAGAAGCTTATTGGGCAAGCTTTGGAGCAGCATTGAAAATTTGGGGAGCTGCATTGAGAAGGCTAGAGGCTAAAGGTATTTATTTTTTCTCTTCTAAAATCTGTCTTTGCTTGTTTTATTTATTTTGCAAATCTGAAAATGGTAAACATAGTTTTTACTGAAAGAAATGAACATAGAATGAATAGTCTTTTTTTGTTTTCATTTTCAGATTTAAACCTTTTCTTTCCAAGTCAAAAACTCAGTCTAAAATGGCCCCTAGAGTGAAAGATGTTGCTTGGGCATATGCTGAAATGGTTGATGATCAAATGCATTGCAAATTCTGTAAGAGAAAAATTAAGGGGGGTGGAGGGGGCATTCATAGACTGAAATTACATTTGGCTGGTCTTAGAGGCCAAATTACTCCATGTGAAGCACAAAACATTGGGGAAATTAGGAAGGAGTTGAAAGAGCAATTTCAGAAGTTTGAGGAAGACAAAATTAGGCAAAAAGAAATAGAGGCTGAAATTGGGAGGAAGAGAAATCTACAACACATGATGGCTTCCAACCCAAGTTTTGATTATGAGGGTTCTTCATCTATCCCTTGCACTGATGCATCAAACCCCTTTTGCTATGTTCCTCCCTCTATGGACTCTATTTCTGAAAAGGGTAAGGGTGCAATGAGAAATAAGGGTACTATCAAAAGATTTTCATGCCCTCTTCTCCCTCTGATAGTGCACATGGTCTTAGTCCTCCAAGTAGAGGTCAAGTGCAGCCCCCTTTAAATGCTCATTGGAAAAAAGAATTGAGAGATGTTGCTTGTGATTACATTGCTAGATGGTGGTATGATGCTGATATTCCCTTCAATGCTACTCGTTCACCATATTATGAACCTATTTTTGATGCCATATATGTTGCTGGAAAGGGCTTCAAAGGCCCTACACTATGCATGAGTTAAGAGGATCTCTTTTGCAAAAACAGATTATGTCCGTTGATGATTATTTGAAAGAGTTCAAAAACTCATGGGCACATACAAGATGTTCCATCATGTTAGACGGATGGACTAATCAGAGGAACCGTACCATCATAAAATTTCTTGTCTTTTGCCCACGGGGAGCCATGTTTCTAAAATCAGTTGATGCATCTAATAGGGTGAAAGATGCACATTTGTTGTTTCATCTTTTGGATGAGGTTGTTGAAGAGGTGGGGATGGCAAATGTTGTTCAAATCATCACAGATAATGCCTCTAACTATGTTCTTGCTGGTAAATTTCTAGAGGAGAAACACCCAACTATATTTTGGACCCCATGTGCTGCACATTGCATAGACCTCATGCTTGAGGATATTGGCAAAATAGATTACATCAAGAACACTATAGAGCATGCCAAATGCATCACAAAATATATTCACAATCAATCATGGATTCTGAATCTGATGAGGAAAAACACAGGGGGCAAGGAAATTATTAGGCCTGCCATCACTGAATTTGCAACACATTTTTTGACATTGCAATCTATGCTTGCCCAACATAGAAACTTGCAAAAGTTGTTTTCTAGTGATGAATGGAATGAATGTCAATGGGCTCGCAAACAGGATAGCAAAGATGTGAAAAGGAAAGTCAATGAAGAAATATTTTGGAAAAAGGCAGCAGAGATTGTGAAACTTGTTGAGCCACTGGTTAAGGTGTTGCGCCTAGTGGATGGGGAAAGATTGGCTATGGACTTCATTTACGAGGCTATGGATCAAGCAAAGCAGCAAATAAGGGCAGCATACAAGGACAGAGCGAGTAAGTATGGGCTCATTTCGGCAATCATTAATTAGAGATGGAACAATCAACTCCATCGCCCTATACATGCAGCTGGGTATTTTCTGAACCCAAGGTATCATTATAAAGCTCAGGAAGCAAGAGCTTTGAATGGAGAGGTTAAAGATGGATTGATTGACTGCATTGATCGCATGATCCCCACAGAGAGTGAGCAGTTGAAGATACACAATTAGATCACGATGTTCAGCCAAGCCACAAGTACCTTTAGCAAGAACCTTGCAAGGATTGCAAGGGAATCAAATGAGCCAAGTAAACAAAGAATTTCAATTTTCAAATTCATATTTTAATTTTTATTATTTTGTATAATTGTTTATAATTTCAATTTCAAAGTTGGATATAAATTTTTGAGCTAACTGAAACTCATTTTTTGCAGCACAATGGTGGGGAGGCATTTGGTAGCCATTGTCCTAAATTGCAGAGGTTTGCAATCCGCATTTTGAGTCAAACTTGCAGTGCTTCTGGGTGTGAGCGCAATTGGTCTGTCTTTGAGAGGATTCACACAAATAAGAGAAACCGTTTGGAGCAAAAAAGGTTAAATGATCTAGTGTATGTCCAGTACAACCTCCGACTAAGACGCAACCAATAGATGTTAAAATTGGACAACTAGGTCCAAACTCCATGTTGTGATGCTCAGATGAAGATACCGATATTTTTATTGGATTCCTCTTTCAGAGAGATGTAAGATCCATATAAAATTTATCTTAATCCGATGAGCAGAACATTTATTTTGAATTTATTATTTATAATAAATTATATGTGCAAGTTGGCCTTAAGGTTTTACACCCCCAGCAGATGTGTCACACACCTCAATGATGTATATAAATACAGTCAACTTTGGAGAGCATTTCACACTCACTCATCACATCATCTTCTTCTCTTCTGATCTAGTACGAGCTACTTGGAGGACAATTTCGGTCCACACGTGGGAAGAAGGACGAATTACTACAGCCAAGAAGAAGGACGAATTACTATAGCCAAGAAGAAGGACGAAATTGCTGCAGCTAGGGTTTCCACGAAGGTTTGACCAGCGTTGACTTTGGTCAACGCATGGTCCAAAGAGGCTAAAATTTATTGGAGACTTCGATTTTGGGAGGCCGTACACATTGGCACAAGAACCGAGGTCAAAAGGTTGACCGAAGTTGGAGCTGCGTTGACTTTGATGTTGCTACCCTGCGTTGACTTTTCTGGACAACGTTGACTTTTCTGGAGTTGACTTGAGTTGACTGGGTGACTGATTTGAGGATTGTTGTGACACATTCTGGGTTGGCTGATCAAGGAGACTTTGCTGGTTGAAGCATCTTGTTGACCGCTGTAACACACCTTCACATTCTCCTGTTTCTGGTTTGTCTTCTATAGATCCACTGGTATGTTCTATCAGCATTTTACTTAACTGTTTGGGTGATTGTTGTAATAAAAGTAAAGTTGCATCAAGCATAGAACATCTACAAAATTTTACATGGTATCAGAGGTGAGGTGAAGACAAGCCCTAACTTATAGCAATCACCATCTAAGAAAAATGGGTTCCACAAATTATGACTTCAAGGAGAATGACAAGCTGACTGGAAGGGATGACTTCCATGCCTGGAAGATGATATTAGATCTCAAATTGGAAGACCATGATCTCATGGACCATGTACTGGGTAAGATACAAGAACCTCCATCCAATGCTACTGCTGCTGCTAAAACCAAGTATAAGAAGGGAGAGATCAAAGCAAAGCTGATGATCAAGGAATCCATTCATAAAAGCTTGGTGGCCTACATCTCTGAGTTGGATACATTTAAAGAGATGTATGATAAATTGATCCTAATGTTCAAGGTAAACAATGTAAACCAAGTGCTATTCTTCAAGAATCAATTGAAGAATCTAAAGAAAGGCAGGGATGAGTCTGTCCAAACATACTTTCTGAAATTGACCGAGATTAGGAACAATCTGCTAGCTATTGGGGAGACAATAGCCGATTCGTGAGATGGTACTCACCGCACTTGGAGGACTCCCATATGAATGGCAAGTATTCAACACTACCATTCTCAATAATAGTACAATTCCTAACTTTGATGAGCTACTGTCCAGATGCATGCAAGAAGAAACAAGAATGAAGGAATATGAAGGGGGGGGGGGGGGGGGGGGGGAAGAAGGGCAAGTGTTTCACTTGTCATAGGCCTGGTCACTATGCCAGAGAATGTCCTTTCAAAAAGGATTCTCCCGATAGTGATGACAACAACAATAACCGGAGGAATGGAAATCAAAGAAACAACAGGTCCAAAGGAAAGAGAAAGGCTCCCTCTGATGGAAACAATCAACCTTTCAAAAGGTCTAGAAACTCTAGGTATGAGGAGTCAAATGTTGTTGATAAAAGAAATGAATACATTCTTGTATCTGCTCTCTCTGCTGCATCGCTGCCCAACACTATGGATGTCTGGCTGATAGATAGTGGTGCCTCAAGACACATCACTGGGTTCAAGGAAGCACTCTCTGACATGGTTGAGAAGGATACTAATCTGGAAATTATCCTTGGAGATAATGCCACATATCCCGTAAAAGGGACAGGGACTGTGACCCTCCACTTGTCTCAAGGAAAAGTCCTACATTTGCAAGATGTATTCTATGTACCAAAATTGAAGAAGAACCTTGTGTCTATATCAACGATTGAAGACAAAGGCTTCAATGTGGCATTCATTGATGGAAAAGTGCGCATGTGGAAGAAGAATCTCAAGGAAGCTATCGTGATTGGTTTTAGAGTTGGAACACTCTACCAGGTTGAAGAAAGTCCTCTAGGAGCTATGACATGTGATACTATCCGACAAACTGAACTATGGCACCGAAGGTTTGGACACCTTCATTACAAGGCCCTTCCCGAAGCAAGGAAGGTGGTGACAGGGATGCCCGACTTTGGAAATAATCATGAAGGTGTATGTAAGGGTTGTGCCGAAGGAAAGCATACAAGGGGACGTTTCCCCTCAAGTGTCACAAAGACATCTGATATTTTGCAACTAGTCCATTCTGATCTATCTGGTATGCTGCCCGTGACATCCCTGGGAGGATGTTCTTACTATATGACATTTACTGATGACTTCTCCCGCAAAACCTGGATATACTTCTTGAAGAAGAAGGATGAGGCTTTCATGTGGTTCCGTACCTTCAAAGCCTTGGTGGAGAACATGACAGGGAAGAAGATCAAGATTTTGAGGATCGACAATGGCACTGAATATGAGTCAAATGAGTTCAAGGACTTTTGCAGAGAAGCTGGCATTAAAAGGGAGACTACTACTGCCTATACTCCTGAGCAGAATGGCGTTGTTGAACGAAAGAACAGGACCATTATGGAAGCTGCCCGTGCCATGCTATGTGACCAAGGTTTACCAAAGTTTCTGTGGGGAGAAGCTGCGAATACTGTTGTATACATTCAAAACCGATGCCCTCATTCCGCCTTGGACTCCAAAACTCCCGAAGAGGTTTTCACCGGTAAGAAACCTAATTTCTCAAATTTTAGAATTTTTGGATGTCCTTTTTATTTTCATGTGCCAAAAGAAAAGAGAAGTAAGCTGGATGCTTCTGGGAAGAAAGGAATGTTTGTGGGCTACAGCGAAACTTCTAAGGCCTATAGACTCTATGTACCTGGTCAAAGGGAAGTAGAGATATGCCATGATGTCACTTTTGACGAAGATGCTTCCCTGAAGAAAGTAGTAGATCTTCCAAGATCTGAGGAAAATCATGAAGTAAGGCCTGGAAATCAAGAAGAACCGCAGGATGAGACAATGCCTGATGTTGAAGGACCAATGGACCCTACTGATCCATCTCCTTCACTGGGAAAGAGACCATCATGGCTCAGGGACACCCTTGAAGATGCTGAGGGACATGCTGCCCCAAGGGGGACATTCCGAGAAAGAAAGAAACCGTGTAGATACCAAGGGTATCTCGCTGCCATGAGTACCATTGTACAAAATGAACCCGGATCTTTTGAGGAAGTCGTAAAGCATCAAGTCTGGAAGGATGCTATGCACGAAGAATATGAGTCCATAATGAAGAATGATGTCTGGGATGTGGTTCCAAGACCGAAGGACAAATCAGTTGTCACCGCAAAATGGCTCTACAAGATCAAGCATGGATCTGATGGAAGTGCTGAAAAGTTCAAGGCAAGATTTTTTGCCCGTGGCTTCTCTCAAAAGGAAGGAATAGATTATGATGACATATTTGCACCTGTGGCACGATATACCACCATTCGATCAATCATAGCCCTTGCTGCTACGCAAGGATGGAGTCTTCATCGGATGGATGTCAAGACCGCTTTTCTGCATGGTGCAATAAAGGAAGAGGTGTATGTGGAACAACCTCTGGGATTTGAAGTTCAGGATCGAGACACTCATGTATGTAGGTTGAAGAAAGCCCTCTATGGGTTAAAGCAAGCACCCAGAGCTTGGTACGAGAGGATGGATAGTTACTTGATGAAGCTGGGCTTCACTCGAAGTAATGCTGATCCGAACCTTTACTTCAAGGTTATGCAGGAGAAGCCTCTCATTCTAGTGCTGTATGTGGACGACCTCTTCCTGACAGGTGCTGACCCTCTCATTCATCAATGTAAGAGGGAGCTCGCTGCTGAGTTCGAGATGAAGGACCTAGGATTGATGCACTACTTCCTAGGCCTGGAGGTCTGGCAGAGACCTGGAGAAATTTTCCTTTCTCAAGGAAAATACATTATGCCAAAGAGAAACTTAGTTCCAAAGAGAAACTTACGGAAAGATTTGGTATGGTGGGCTTGCACAAGGCGTATCGCACAATGGAACTCAACTTCAAGAAGTTAGGTAAAACGTATGCTGGGGCTGTATTGGCAAATCCTCTTTGAGTATCATCAACTCGTAGGGGCTCGATGTTCTTAGTGAACACCCATCCAGATATATGTTTTGCAGTGAACACTTTGAGTCAACAGATGGTTGAACCTCATCACTTTCACTGGGTTGGTGCCAGGAATCCTCTGAGATACCTTTGGGGCATGATAAACCATGCGCTGAGATACACTGCCGGGAGAGTGACACTCCTTGAATATACTGATGCCGATTGGGCTGGTAATGTGGTGGATCGTAAGAGCACATCGGGATGTTGCTTCAATCTTGGTTCTGCTTCGATTTCATGGATGAGCAGTGGCTTTAAGCACCGCAGAGGCCGAATACATTGCAGCAAGTATGGCCTGTTATGAAGCAGTTTGGTTGCGAAATCTCTTTAGTGAGTTGTTTGGACATGTGCTAGATACCATCGTGATACTCTGTGATAACCAAAGTGGGATTCACTTGACCGAGAATCCTGTGTTCCACGACCGATCCAAAGCATATTGATATCATGTATCATTTCATCCGGGATATGGTACAACGAGGCGCTGTAAGGCTCGATCATATAGGCTGATGGCGGAGTCGCGAGATATTCTCACTAACCCTGGGGAAAGGTCAAGTTCTTAACCTTCCGTGAGAGTCTTGGTGTCGTGGAAAGACCCTATGATGTTGGTCCTGTTGGACGATGAGCTCTGGGAGCTCTGGGGGGCTTTGGGGAGAGCTTCTTGGAGCTATGGGCAACCACAAGGCTAGGCTTGCCAACCTTGGTGGTGTGCTTGGACCCCACTGTTGTGATTTTGAGTTGGTTCACCTCTCATTTTCTGTGCCCCGTATGCATCCTACCCATTGAGTTCAGGGCTCATGGGAAGTGCCTCTCATTTGGCCAATGAGGTGTGGAAAAGTTAGAGACTATTAGCAAAGACTGATGGACGCATCAGAGATTGTCGTACTCTCTATCTAGGATGGCACGGTCCAACCACTTGATCTGGGATCAAGTATAGTGAAGTTTCGGACCTCCGCCTGACTTCGGGTCAGATGAACCAACTTCGGGTTGGTTGGAGACTCTTTGTGATTCTGATAGAGGTTTCGGACCTCTGGGCTGAATTTGTCAGCCTAGGGATGATGTCTTTGTGACTGACCCACTTCTGTTCTAAAATAAAGAGGCCAGCAAAGCAAGTTACGGCGAGATGACGCACGATTTTTGATTGCACTGGTGGATGGAGTTCTCCCTAGTTGAGAGGGAGTGCTAAAATTGGACAACTAGGTCCAAACTCCATGTTGTGATGCTCAGATGAAGATACCGATATTTTTATTGGATTCCTCTTTCATAGAGGTGTAAGATCCATATAAAATTTATCTTAATCCGATGAACAGAACATTTATTTTGAATTTATTATTTATAATAAATTATATGTGCAGGTCGGCCTTAAGTTTTTACACCCCCAGCAGATGTGTCACACATCTCAATGATGTATATAAATACAGTCAACTTTGGAGAGCATTTCACACTCACTCATCACATCATCTTCTTCTCTTTTGATCTAGTACGAGCTACTTGGAGGACAATTTCGATCCACACGTGGGAAGAAGGACGAATTACTACAGCCAAGGAGAAGGACGAAAGTGTTGCAGCTAGGGTTTCCACGAAGGTTTGACCCGCGTTGACTTTGGTCAACGCATGGTCCAATGAAGCTGAAATTTATTGGAGTTCGATTTTGGGAGGCCGTACACATTGGCACAAGAACCGAGGTCAAAAGGTTGACCGAAGTTGGAGCTGCGTTGACTTTGATGTTCTTGCCCCTGCGTTGACTCCTCACCGGGCCCAGTTGACTTTACGGAAGGGACTTGAGTTGTTGGGTGGCCGTTGAGGACTGTTGTGACACATTCTGGGTTGGCCGACCAAGAAGACTTTGCTGGTTGAAGCATCCTGCTGACCACCATAATGCACCAACACATTCTCCTGTTTCTAGTTTGTCTTCTATAGATCCACTGGTATGTTCTATCAACATTTCTACTTAATTGTTTATGTGATTGCTGTTATAAAAGTAAAGTTGCATCAAACATAGAACATCTACAAAATTTTACATGAACAAAAGACCTGATTCAGATCCCATTGTGTTGGAAGATGTTGATCCAACATCAGATTGGGTAGTGGAGACTTGTCCACCAGAGTTTGACTCTGATGAGGATATTGGTGTGGGGATTGACTTCGATACACAGGTAGAGGCTATGCTTAATGCAGATCCACTAGTAGCAGACCTAGTCCCAAGCCCTCCAGTTGCAAGCACAGGCACTTCCTCTAGTCAGCCACGATGGAGGCGCATAACTCGTCTATCTCAGAGTGGTGAGGGCAAGGGTATAGTTCTAGTTGAGGATGTTGATTCAGAGGAGGAGCGAGCGGTTTCCCCCTCTGGTTCAGACTCAGAGTTTGAGGAAGAGCTAGAGGAAATTGGCTTGTCAGATGTCTAGCAGGCTGCAGTAGTGATTATTCATGTTTTGTTGTGGAGGCCATTTACAACCTCCTTGTTTATGTTTTTTGTTTTGATCTCTATCTCATCATCATGTATTGGATAGTGCACTGAGTGCAATTTTGATATAATGGATATATTCATGAGCCTACTTTGATCATATGTTGTCTTTTGTCTATATTGCAATGCTTTGTGTTTGGAAACATGAATAAAAATCTTTAAAATTATGTTTTTTTACAAAAAAATTAATATTTAATGTATTTATTACAAAAACCAAGTCATTGAAACTGAACCGGCCGAGTCAGAGTCAGAGTCGGAGCCGACCCTCGGCCTAATCGGAACCCGAGTCCGATTTTTAAAACACTGGTACTAGCCTAGGGAACACTAGGGCAAATTTTTATCCCAAATCTAGGGCTTGGGATATCTTGCAATCCCATTGTCGGAATTTCTTCAAATTTAGAGGAGACCTTGAGGACACACCAGCACACTACGGGCTAGGAGATCGAACTTTTTCTATGGCTACTTTGTCGCGAAAATGATGCCTTAGGTGGCCCGGTGTGGCTAGACTTGGAAAAGAGGGGGAAGAGGTGAAAAAACAGGGTTTCAAGGTGATCCCCTTATGATGGATCATTGCCTAATTCCTTTGGGGATATGGAGTCAAGAATAATTATGAGAAAGGATCTCATTTCTAGTTCAAGGAGGCTCTTAAGGTCAACTTTGTCCAACGTTAGGGAAAAAAGGAAAAGTGACCTTAAAGCGTTTATACTTCACCTGCAAATGAAGATGGTTTATCAAGATAACTTCAATCTCTAGGAAAATCCATTCAACAAACATGGCCCATACATAGAGATATACTATATAGAAACTTAATTCCACAATGAAGTTGTAAATGAATGCAACAATTAGCTCTAAAATAGAGAAAATCCCATGATCAATATATGTGACAAAGTAAAAGAAAATAGCATAAATATCGTACTTACATCCAACCATCAATACATTTGCCAATAAAGAAGCTCCAAGATAAGAAAATCCAACCCAAACATCAAGATTCAACCTTTCTCCAATTCGTCCTTCAAGAAAGAAATGTGAAGTTCTCAAGAAAGAGATGATACAAAATGAATTCATGTCATTCCTATTTATACACTAATTAGGAGTTTGAATTACCTACTTGGGCCTACATTATACCCTAAAATAAAATAATGTGCAAAGTAACTAACTTTTGGTGACAAGCCCACCAAACTAGCTCATAAATAAAATAATAAGTCTCTCAAGAGGTCAAATGATAAACAATGCATGTCGTAGGGCCCTCCAAGAGGTCTGATGAGGTCCATAAGTGCCATAATGATGAATATGACCCTCAAAAGTGATGGACAAGGGGGTGGCCCCTTGTTCTCCAAACAATAAACCTATGGTGCTCCCAGTGAGTGCGGGGGCACACCAATAACCTCATGGGTCTCCAAGTAAGTCAAAGATACATGTAGACCATCTATAAGAGCTCAGATGATGGAATAAATGATGCCACATCAATGTACAAGTCAAGATGAAATTATTTGTCTTATCTTTAGAAGGTGTTGCAATCGATTGGCTTCTTGACAAGGTTGATAATGCTTTCGATTCTCTAAGGACCCTCATTGATGTTTTCTGAGAAAAATACGGAGATAAGAGGGAAGGGAAGTACTTAGTAAAAGAATTCAATACCATCACGAAGAAAGAAAATGAAACAGTGGTCGAATTTTACCAAAGGTTCAACAAATTGCTAAAAGATATGACTCGGGATTATAAGCCTCCTGATAAAAAAAGTCTTGGAAACATACCTTGAGGCCTATCATGTAGAAGTGCAATATGAGATAAGACGTGCTCACCCTGTTACTTTAGTTGTTGCTCAAAACACAGCTAAAGAATTAGAAAAGAATAAAAAGGCTTCAGGTAAATCAGAAATCCCTAGTTATGAAAGAGGTCCAGTTAAAGTTAAGGATGAGTCAGAAATAGTAAAGAAATTAACCTGATTGATTAAAGAAATGGAAATTAAGCATGCCAAGTAAAGAATAGATGGAAAGAATACTAGGATGCAAATGCAGAGAATCCCTCCCAAGAACAATAACAATAACAGGGGTAAAAATAACAATCAGTGGTCAAGAAGGAATTCCTCAAATGATCAAAGACCTTCTACACCACTTGAGTCTACCAACATTATTGATGAATCTATTCCCTTTTGTAGACCTTGTGACAGTTTTCATGAAGAAAGAACATGTGCCTTTGCTAGAAGAATCTTAGAGGAAGATAGAAATCAACAAAGTAATGATACAAATCAGGATGAATCAAAGGAAAGTCGACGCACCAATATGATTTCTTCAACCTTCTCAATAAACACCTTTCGGTGAGGAAAAGGACCCCATTACTCAGGCATATGGTGAGAAACCAACTCAAGAAAAGGTTTTAGACTTGAAAAGAATAAGGGCTATACATATTAAAGGAAGGGTAAAAGTCAAAATTAGAATAAGCAGGTTGCCGCCGAAAGATACAAATCTATTGTGAATGTTGATTGGGCTGCTTGGATAAATAACATTAACATGTTTGCTCATGTGCTTGACCTTTTAAAGATTCCATCTCAACGAGCATCCTTTTTCAGGACATTGGGTTTAGCTCAACAAGGCAATATAGCCAACTCTAAAGAGGAAGAAATTAAATTAAACGATATCAACTACTATATGACGAATAGGGAAATAATTTGGGCCAGTGATTATGTTTTAATCTTGGTCGTTGGTGCTCCAACAGAAGATTATAAGAAGAAGTCGATGGGTAGATGGAGAACACACCAGTGCAGTTACTCAGTTGCCTAGGCAGATCAATTTTCTTAGTGGCTGAGATTCAGTAGAAAAGATAGAGTCAGAGGGTGAGTAGCAGGTGAGAGAGAGAGGGGACCAACAGAGGTCTGGGAAGTGCAGATCGAATTCAGGAGAAGGCAACGTGAGGAAAGACCCAGTCCACTAGAGCTCTATGTAGAGAGTGACGCAGAGGCACCAGCGTATGGGAAAAGGGTCCATCTCAAGGTCAGGGAGTCGCTGTGGAGAGTGAGAAATTTAGTACAAAAATTTCTCTCAATATTTTTCCTCTGTTTTGGTTGTCTAAATTCTTGTACTCGGATTGTTTTTCCAAGGACAATTGTCCAAAAATAATTGTGTTAATGTTTTCTATGTGTGTGCTAGAATTTCTCTATTTCCATCATTTTATTTTCCGCAATAATTTATTGTGAAAATTGCAGTAGTAAATTTATTCGATATTTGTCGTAGAAAATAAACTGCATAATCAATTTTTCAGTTAGAAGAATATTTTTCAGTTATTGCAATAGATGAAATTTTCACATAGTCATCTTGATCTCTAGCTAGAATTGTCGTTGAAGCATTTTGTAAACTAATGTCCCGCCAGGAACTATTTTTTCTACTATAATAAGTCTTTCGGGTGCAACTCGAGGTGTTCTTGTTCATTGATCTATGGTATGTATTAGCTACGAGCTTCCTATCTGGTGCTTTATGATTATTATTTTGAGATAATACATAGTGTTTGCAGGTACTCTGAGGCGTTTTAGCCATTCTTTCAAGGGAAAATATCATAAAAAATATTTTCTCAAAATCTATTTAAAAAACCCATGTATATTTTGTAAATAATTTTGTGATTTTAAATTTGTAAATTATTTTCCTAACTTTGGTTGGGGTTTAGATCTATTTTGTATATATTTGGATTTGGGTGTTCTTATTTTCAATTTTGCAGGTTGGATCAAGAGATCAAGTGGGAGAAGAGCTAGATCTAGGCCCTTGAGGATAAAATCTAGTCTCTTGGAATATTTTGTATGATTTTCCACAGAGGAATTTTCAGAAAATCAAAAAGCTGAAGCATCAAGAAAATATGAGTAAGGGTTTCAAACTTTTCAAGGGTCTCGGCCCCGGTTTTCTCCTCCTAGGCCTCATCATCCCTCCTTCTGCCCTCTGCATCTTGGTTTAAGGCCATTTTGTGGCCTTGTCGTGGGGTTTTGAGGCCTCAGCTTCCCTCCTTTCCTCCTCGGCGCTCCTAGGGTTGTCGTAAGCCTCTCCTCCTCTCAGCCTCCCCTCTCTCAGCCTCCTTCCCCTTGGCCCTCCTCCGCTGGCCCTCCCTGGCTTCCCCTCAGCCTTCCCTCCCTCTTTCCCTAGGCTGTAGCCCTCTAAGGGCTTGTGGCACCCCCTTTTGGCCTTTAGGCCATAAGCCATAGGCATTAGGCCTTTCCCTAGGCCTTTAAGCCCTCCATATCCCCAACTCTAGCCTCATTAGGCATAAAGTTGGCTCCCTATGGCCATTTCAATCATCCTTTGGCCTCGATCTATCATCCTAACCCTTTTATCCCCACAAATTTTCATTCCTTGGCCTTGTTTTTCCTTTTCTTGCCCTCTTTTGCCCTAAATTGACCTGAGACGCTAATCTGAAGTTTTAAGACTAAATATTTGGCATTTTTGCAAGGTTAAGGTCTTAAAATTCATATTTTTCAAGCGGCCACATGATCCCAAAGTTTCAATGAATTTCAACCACAGGATCTTCAAAGCCTTGGCCCTAGGGTTTGACCTCTAAACCCTTGTTTTATTTCATTTTGTTACAGCAATCAAATCATTGATGATCAAACCCTAAAATCACATGCTTAATGGTCAAAATCACTTAAATTACAAAATCTAAATTTTACAAGTTTTGGTCGCATGGGCATCCAAAATTTGTCCTAGATCTAACTCTTTAGGTTGTTGGAATTCACTACATAACTGCAAAATTCAAATCTGAATATTTATGGAGCAAATCATTAACTAAGGTCAAAAATTTTGAATTTATAGTTTCCAACAAAAAATTACTATTTTTAGGCATTTTGGGCATCATCTTCAGTATCAATAGCTTGTTGATCTTTGATTAATTTACTTCTGTAATAAATATATCAGTTCTGAAAATTTGTTGAATCGCACTCTTTAAAGGCCCTAAAAATTGAATTTGGGCATATTGGTCATCTATTTTTGGAATTATTAGCTTGTTGATCTGTGTTTATTTATTGTTGGAAATTTGAGATCAGATCTGAAGTATCATTGAATACACCATCATAAAGTGTGCTAAACAAGCTAACTTACATTTGCTGGTCGTTGGAGATTTTATATTTCATGTGTTTGGCAAATTTCATCATTTGAAGTGGTTTTTGCATTGTGGTCATAACATTGATAAGATCTGAATTTTCTAAAGTATTATTGTTGGTATAAACTATCAAAAATATGTGATTGGCATCTTGGTCGATAAGTGGATAAATTGGTTTAATTAGTTTCTTGGTATCTTGTGGAATATTGTTGAATTTTACATTTGTAACTCTAAGCACTTATCTTGTTTAAGATTGTAACTCAACATTGTTAAGTACTCTTGCCTTAAGAGAAATTCACAAAAAGTACTTAAGAGACATAAACAATCCTAACTCAAGATAATCGCACTCATAATCTCTTGCATAAGCATACTAGTTCTAGACTGCACTAGTAACTTACCTCCTAGTATAAGCTAGGTTGATAGAGAGTTAGGGCACCCTTTTTCCAATCTAGCTTGAGAGATTCAATTTCTCCTAATGGTTAACACAGTGACCTTGTTGTCGTCAGAGCCACAGTCTCTGCAACGCCAGAGCCATTGGGTTAATCAAGTCGTTGTATGCTTCCCGTTGGCTTCCATTTCACAACTTACTTTGAGGATTGCTTCTCAAAACAATTGGGGAAAGGGTTACATTTAGACTAGGCATCTAATTCAAATTTACCAAGATCATTGCATTCCACATAGGTATTAAGACTTGCATATCATATAGGTTAGTCAATCATTCAAGCAGCGGATGTCCATCCAGTCATTTGGTTCCAATTTATTATAAGCAAGAATTTGTGACTCCATTAAGGCAGTGGTCTCATACTTTAAATCTAATTTGATCAATAAACTTTGCTTAAATTCAACTGAGTGGTTAGGCCACTCATTCGTGTCTCCCGAACATGTTGGTTTCAACCTTGTTTTCCTTCACTTCATTCCATAGGGACTACCCCCCATAGCCTGCAGTTGGAGAAAGCTAGAACGGGGTGGACGGGGATCAGAGTGACAACCCCCATCCTGAGAGTTGTCGTTGTGCCTGTACAATCCAAGCGACAATAGGTAGCCCTGCAAAATTTTCAAGAGGCTAGATCTTACCCTTAAGGGCCTAGATCTATCTCTTCCTTCAATTGATCCCTTGATCCAACCTACAAAAAATAAAAATACAACACCTAAACCCCAAATATGTAAAAAATAAATCTAAAAACCCCAACCCAAGTTAGAAAAATAATTTATAATTCAAATTACAAAATTATTTTACAAATTATACAAGGGTTTCAAATAGATTTTGAGAGATAATATTTTATAATAATTTTTCCTTTAATGAATGACTAAATAGTAAAAATACTTCCAAAAATTTTATGCTCACTAGCCCTAGCGAAGATCTAATCCACCATATAAAAACTTAGGATCCAAGCAAAATGATCCTTGCCCACAGTCTGTGAACTTGGAGACCAAGGACTGAAGTACCTGCAATCACTATGTATTATCTCAAAATAATCATATAAAACCAAACATAGGAAGCCTGTAGTCAGTACATACCACAGATCAACGAACAAGTACACCTCGAGTTGCATCCCAAAGTCTTTTATTATAGCTGGAAAAATAATTCCTAGCAGAACAATAGTTTACAAAAATGCTTCCATAGCAATATTCTAGCCAGAGATCAAGATGACTAGAGACTCAACTGACTCTCTAATTTATAGATAAATCCTCCAAGTGGAAAAATAACGGCTAGTTTCTTTGATCCTTGTCAAAATAATCTTGGTCGTTGATAAACACTTCAAGATCTTTTAATCTTGGCCCTTGATTTTTTATTTTTTAGGAATTTTCGAATTTATCATTTAATTCCATTTTAATTAGCTCAAAATTAATTATTCTGAGCTAATTTCTTCAAAAATATGACTTTGACTTAACCACCAAGGTCCACAGACACAAATTTTCCTGAAAAATACAATATTTCCTTGGTGGATGACCTTTAAAAAATTATTCCTTTAAGACCCACGAATTTTTCCACTTTGAGAACTAATTTTCCTAAGACAACTTAACTTGACTCTAATTAATTAATTTTCTGGCTTAGGATTTAATTTTATTTTGCCAAAAAAATTAATTAATTTTACATGAGGGGATTTAATATTTTTCCACCCTCTAATACATAAGATTTTACATTCTCAACCCTCACACGGGGAATAAACATTTTGAATAGACTCTCAATACAAATAACCCACCTGTGACACAATATGATCTAGTAGACCAAGTGATTTGTAACAGAATTATTAAGCCAACTAGCTTAAATTATTCCCAAATCACTTTTACATTTGACTCGACTAAAAACACTAGGACTCACCTAAGATTTTGACAATAAATTTGACACTAGCTTTGGGGGTTTAAGTTGGAGGGGAAAAAAACTCTTCTGTTAACCATGTTTAGAAACACAGATAATCAACAAGGTTAAAAAACCTCCTAGAATGAAATTTGTCGCAAAAATTATGGGCTTACCTTGGTTGTTACATATACTCAAGGTCTTAATAAGATCATTTATATCATACAACTTGCAGAATGGGTTGACCATGACATACGGATTGTTGATATGTGATCCGATCCTATTGCAAAATATAAGCACTTCTGCTTCTTGGAACTTTGGCATTTTGAATGCAAGATATGGCTCCATATGGGGACACGTTGCTTCCATGAAGTAACGTGAGAACCCCAGAATCCTACATCCAAGAAAACATAATTCCGTCAAATATATATCCATTCAATATCAAAATCGTCATGCAAATATAGAAAATATCGTTGGAATAGAAAAATCTACTCTAATAAAATGAAATATAAATGACAATATAAATGTTGAAAGTAAGACTATCTAATGACATGAAATAAAAGGAGTTGGTTTAGAGATACTATACAAAACAATGCCCCATGGCATCAGATGTCATCGATGAGGAACAATCTAGGGCATCTGTCCGCTAATTGGTGGATCACTTGGCTGTTTTTCAGATGTCCCTTGTTGAAACTTCGTCCTCTTTCGCTAGTGTAACGACTCATCATTACGTTGTATATCTGCATTATAATGAAATCTTCTTCTTCTTCTGCTTGGCAAAGGGGATGGGCGGTGGAAAAGGTGACATATCTCTGATTCGAAATGAGGCGAATGCTCCTGTGGCACAACCTGTTCACCATTTTCCAACTTTTTTGGAACTTCCACGTGGTACCTTCTTTCTACCTCACGGTATAATCTGACCATTCCACCTATTGCTGTGGGGATAGTGACATAAGATAAATCCATCTGAATGTACCCACCTAAATCAGCTGCAAACTTCCTGGAGAGAAGCATTTCCCACACATCTGGCATATCAATGATTGCTATATCCACGGTGATGATTTTGCATGGATAAACGGCTAAGGAAACTTGTAAATCCTTAACCACACCAAGGACTTCAACCTTTCTAGAATCCCTTGAACAAATCTTATGGTAAAGCCTAGAAATTCTTAAATTCAATTGTCCCATAACTTTCTTAGTCATAACATTTGTAGATCCACCGGAATCAAGCATGCAATTGTGGAGTAATCGGTCATTTATGTCCAACGTAGGAAGGAACGGATGATGATCCTCATTAGTCATATAGCAGTTAATATCTTTCAACTTAATCTCTTTATCTTTGGAGTGTTTGACATTGCCCTACTGAGCCATACCTAAAGCCTTGAAGAAATATGCCCTTTGAGATGGGATCTTTAAAAGTTCAAGCATTGGGACAGACGTCTTAATGTTATTTATCCATGCGGCCCAATCCACGTTCAAACCAGATTTATATCTTTTGGCGGGAACTTGCTTATTCTGATTTTGACCTTTACCTTTCTTTTGATATGTATAGCCTTCATTATTTGTTAGCTCTAGAACTTGCTCCTGAGACAGTTTCTCACCATATCCCTGAGTAATGGGGTCCTCTTCATTGAAGGTATTTATTGCGAAGGTCGAAGAAAGCATATTAGAACATCGACTTTCATTAGATTCATCCTGACTTGTATTATTATTTTGTTGATTTCTACCTTCCTCTAAGACCCTTCTAGCAAAGCCACATGTACTTTCTTCATGAAAACTATCACAAGGTCTGCAAAAAGGGATAGACTCATCAACCATGTTAGCAGTATCAAGTGGTATAGGAGGCCTTTGATAATTTGAGGAATTCCTTCTTCGCCATTGATTGTTATTGTTACCCCTGTTATTATTGTTCTTGGGAGGCATAGTCAGCATTTGGCTTCTTTCCATTTGTATTAAATGTTTTTGCATGTCACTTATTTGTTTGGCATGTTTAATTTCCATCTCTCTAACCAATTTGGTCAATTCTTTGGTCGTTTCCAACTCTTCTTTAACTTTGACTAGAATTCTTTCATAATCAGGGATCTCATATTTCCCTGAAGCCTTTTTATCCTTTTCCAACTATTCAACTGTGTTTTGCGAAGCAACTAAACTTACAGGGTGAGCACTTCTTATTTCATACTGCACTTCTACATGATAAGCTTCAAGGTATGTTTCCAAGATTGTCTTGTTAGGAGGCTTATATTCCTGAGTCATATCCTTCAGCAATTTGCTGAACATTTGGTTAAAATCTACCACCGTTTCATTTTCTCTCTTCTTGACGGTATTCAATTCTTCTACCAAGTACTTCCGTTCTCTCTTATCTCTGTATTTGTCTTTGAATGCATCAAGGAGGGTTCTCAGAGAATCAAAGGCATTATCAGCCTTGTCATGAAACTAGTCAAGTGCATTACCTTCTAATGATAAGACAAATAATTTCATCCTGACATCTTCATGATTATAGTCTGTAGAATAAGCATATCTCTAGAGGAACACAGTAAAATTCTTTATGTGTCCTTCAGTGTTGATAGCATTATTCCCCTCAAATATTGGCAATTTGCTCATAGTTGACTCGTTTGGCAGATCATGCGGATATCCCTGGATATTAGTGGAAGTTGCAAGGCCCATAAAAATCACCCTTGATGTCTTGATTTGGGGGATTGATGAAAACCAAATGGAGATCAAGGAGAGTTTCTTGTCCAAGAAATTTTAAACGATCTCTAGAATGTAACCTGTTTAACCTAGCTCTTAGAACCTTTTCAGGATCGGGAACGAGGTTAACAAGGCTACCAATATTCCTTTTAGAGTACGTTCTTCTGAATGGATGAGAAAGTGAAGTCGCCACCCAAACAAGAAACCAACCTAAATGTCCAGGTGTTAATGGTGAGAGTGAACAAGATTAGACAATTAGTGAGAGGAAGAAATATAAAGTGATGACAAGATGAAGGGTGATGGAATGTGTTATCACTTGATATGACAGGCCAGGTTGTGTCAACCTTCAACCAAGAGTAACTATTTCAAACCACTTATAGCTAGAAATTAGCCCTTCTAGCATGAGAGGGCTCTCTCAAGAAACACTGGATAATGCTCTAAATAAGCTCAATTACAGATGGCTAACTCTGGATCTTTGTATGATATTGCAGGAGAAAAGAAGTGTGATAATCACCACCATTGGGCATGGAGTCAGTTAAAAGAAAACTTTAATCACAGACAAACTTTGTTTTGTGGAAACTGAGGCACTTTTCGTTTAACTAATGTGAAGTGGAAATTTACTTTCAATCACAACAAATTTGAAAGAAGTTGGAGCAACATTACATTGAATTCCAAGTAATCAAACAAGCTATGAAAGCTGATAATATAAAACATGAATGGATGGAATGAAACCAAAAATGAATATCAGGTTAAAAATAGAGTATTGCTGCAAAATATATTAACAAGATAAAAATGTACAAAATGTGGTCTTTCTCACCCTCTCGATCCCTTGCAGAGTCAAACAATTACAAATATATAGAGAAATATCTCCATATGCCATTAATAACAAAATCTGCCACCTTGGGCTAGATTCGATTATCATGCTAAGATACCTAATCCTATTTGATTTACAAAACATACTGATATTTTTAGGGATTTATTGTTTTGAGACAATCTGAATTCAAATAGGATTCTATCATTTTATGAGCCCTCAAAAATTCGGTTGTTGAACCTTATCGAATCAAGCCAGATGCTATCTGTTGAATTTGTTGATGTGCTCCTGCCACGTGGATGTGTTAACATGGTTGACTTCGCTGACTTGTGTTCCTGGAAAATAGGAGCTTTTTGTCCGATGATGTGGATACCCTTGTGACCTGTAACCCATCTGATTTCCCTATTGTCTGATGACAAATCAAAATTTATAACGCAGAAAAAATGGTTTGACAGTTTCGTAGCAAAATTTGGTAACAAGCTACAAAAACATTCCTCTGGTATTTCTCTGAACTTTCTGTAAGTTCTAGAGTCTTCTCATGCATTTTAGCTGAATTCATAGCATTAGAACTCCTTCATCTCAAATTTTCACTTGCATTTTCATGAATGATATGGGTTTACCACTCTGTGTCAACGACCCCATAGCAGTACACCCCCATTTTTGCAAATGGGATTTATCATGTTCGAGGTGTTCACGCCATTCAGATTCCATCATCATTCGACAGTTTTATAAACAATGTAAACCCTTTCTGCATGTTTATGATGTAAATGATCTAAGTAAGACCATCATGTATGTAACAACTTAGGTAAGCCCAGTATTTTGGTGAAAATTTCTATCCTAGGAGGGTTTTTGTCTCACTGATTCATTTGTTTTTCTCGACACAAGTGATCAGCAGAGTTTTTCCCTCCAGCCTTACCGCAATGCTAGGGTGGATTTGTCGTCAAGATGCTAAGTGAGTCATAGTGTTTTCTATCGAGTCTTTGTAAAAGTAGTTTGGGAATAATCCTAGCTAAATCGCTAGATTATTTTATTAAAAACTACTTGGTCTACTATATCATGTTTTGAGTCGCAGAATTGGGTATCTATTGAGGGTCTATCACGAATGGGTTTTCCCCCTTCATGTGTCAAAATGTATTTATCTTATGTAAAGAGGGTTGGAAAAATAATTAAATCCCCTCTCAGTCAATTAATTAAATTTTTTGGCCAAATTAACTTAAAAATCATAAGCCAGAAATTTAATTAATTTTAAGTCCTAGGTGATTTAAAATTCTTCAAAGGCAAAATTCGTGGGTTCCTAAAAAACAAATTTTTAAAGGTCCCAGGCCAAGGGAATATTGAGAATTTCGAGAAATTTTGGACACTTGGGCCTTGGTGGTTAAGTCAAAGTCAAATTTTTGAGGTAATTAACTCAAAAATATTAAAAAGAAATTAAATGATAAATTTGAATTTCCTCAAAAATTTATAATTTCGATGGATGTGATTAAAAGATAATTAAATCTTTTTCAACGGTCGAGATTACTTTGACATGGATCAACTGAACTAGCCATTGGAGATTTTTATCTTATAAATTAGAGGTCTTTGTCAGTCTTTCAGTCATCCGATCTCTTGATCGTGTACTTGCTCTTGAAGACCTCCTTTAATATTTTCTAAAATAATACAAAACAAAGTCTTTGGGGTTTTATTTTGATGGTGGTGTTCCTCTTCAGCATTTTATGGTAAACTTGTTCTTTATATTCTGTTGGTGATTATTTCAATGAATTGTTGATTAATGGCTCTTGTAGAGTAATCTATTTCACAAGTATCTTGCTTAGGTTACTGGTTTTAAAATAAGAATATTAATTGGATTGAGTTAGCAGTTATCCCTAACTCTTGAAAATTTTATCTTTTACCTTATTTCTCTATTGATTTAACAGTTTAACTTTAAGTGGACAAAAATCTTTCGAATTTAGAATTGAGTGTTTGGGAAATTCCTCGACTAGACCAGCTAATTCCCAAGGAGATAAAATCTGTAGAGCCCTTCGGATCTAATTCCCCGGGCTTACCTTAAATTCCATTTTGCAGGGTTTTCTAGGGCTTGTGCCTAAAATAAAAATTTATCTTAATCTTTTATCGAGTTTAAAGTTAAATCTGGCCATGGAGGGCTTTGATTTAATAGATCTGTAAAATAGCATTGTAGATTTGTAAATATATTTAATTTTTTTTACTTACAGGGGTTTTGGGGTTTTTTATTTTCTGTGTATATATTGGGTTTTTGGGTCTCTTGTTTTTGGTTTTTTTTGCGCAGGTTATACTGAGAAATTTTCAAAAAATCTTTAGATCTAAGCCAGATCTAGGCCCTAGAGGGTAAGATTTGATCTCAGGATCGTTTCTGGTTGCAAATTTGGGCAGCATTTTGTTTTCAAATAATTGCAGGTGCTTTTATTTCAAATCGAATTTAATTTATGATTTTGCTGGGAAAAGGGTAATTTTGAATCTGAGGGTTTATGCAGCTGTGTGACTTCTCTACTGCTCTTATCCGCTACCTGTACACTGCTCATTCTTTGCCATATCACTCTCCAAACCCTGCGTTCCCTCACTGCTCTTCGCTCCCATTTCCGTTGTCAGCCTTCATCGATCCTTCCACTACTATCCACGGTTAATCTTTCACCCATTCCTCCGTCTGCATCAGCTGCTCCCTCCCACGCTGTCCAAATCCGCATTTCTCCCTCATGCTGCCTCCATCGTGCTCCTGTCCGCTTTCCTCACATTGCTCAAACCTGCAAGTCATCCCCTCTTCTTCAGCTCTCACCTTCGTTGTCTCTCCATCTGTCATTGGCTACCCCATGCTCCTACACCCTTAACCTGACCTGCAAAATCAAAAAACAAAAGAACATTACATTTTACCTTTAATTTCGATTTTGGTTTGACTTGGATTTTTTTTTTTATATATTTTCCAGAATTGGTTTCGGTTAGGATTGCTTTTATTTTCTAATAGAAACATAAAAAATTATTTTATTTTTTAAACATTTTTTCATTTTTTAGAATTCTAGATTTTTTTATTTTTAAATATTGTTTTGTTTTATTTATTTTAGACTTTGAAAATTTTTGAAAAATAAAAATAAAAAATTTTAGGAAATTTTCTTTTAAGATTTTTGGAAGCAGTTTTGGGTGTTAAAGATTTAAATTCTTGCATAGTCAAAGGTGAACTTTTAAAAATTTTATCCAAAGTTTGACTATAGACTAAGTTCAAATTTCTAGATTGGAATTACTGAGAATATCATTTTAATTCAGAACTATTTGAAATGTTTAGCATTTAAATTCGATGGTCCTTTAATTATAGTATCTTTTTCAGAATTTAAATTGTTTAAAGCTTGCACTTGGTTCGAAGTATTTTTTATGCTTAACAGGGATTGATGATCATTTAACTAGCTCTAATTGTGGTTTTAAATTTCTTGAAATTGATATTAATTGCCTGGTCAACGTTGAGAATATTTCAAGTGATGATAAATTGCATGTCTTTATTTCCTAGATCGAACATTGTTGATGCATGATATTGGAAGATTATGAAAACGTTTGTTCTCTTTAAATGCATTATGAGCTTATATTTTAAATCGCATTGTTGAAAAGGGCTTATCTTCCAGTTTGATAAATTGAGCATTAAATTGAAGAATTGACTATTGTCGTGGTGGATTGGTATTTTCATAGCAGGATAGTTGTCCTTTTTAGCAACACTTACCTATCAACTACTTGATCTTAATTTCGTAATGGGATATTTTGACTCCACAAGGCACTGGTCTTAAACTTTTAATCTAATTGAATCTGTAAAATCTCGTTAAATCTTAACAAGTACTTGGTTGTTTGACTGCGTCTCCTGAATTGGTCGGTTTCCAATCAGTTCTCCTTCTTCATTTTGTTAGGGTCTACCCCCCTTAGTCTGCAAGGAGACAACTTAAATAGAGAGATTGGGGATTAGGGTGATAGCCCTTGATCTAAGTCGTTGTCGCGGTGCCTAGACATTCTGTGTGACAACAATATGCTACAACAGTTTCATAGAATATTTTATGCTTAACTCTGGGGAGTTGCTACAGAAGTTTGAATTCTCTGATCTTTTGATTTCTTATGACTTTTTCTTCCTTCTTATTACTCCTTATAGCCTTTCTAACCATGTTTATTGTTGAAACTATCGATTTAGCATAGTATAGGCAAAACATGTGAGAAATTTACAATAATCAAAAGGTGTTTGTTGCTTCAGCTAAAAGCTTGAGATTTCTTTTTGAGAGTTTACTTTTGATCAGCTCTACTTGAGTTTCCAATCCTCTGACTTGTTTTTGCAACTTACTTCTCTTTGCCTATAGCCATCTGTTCCTTTTGAACATATGCTTTAACATCATGTGCAATGGTAGAGTCCTCTTCACCATCCTTCTGGTTTTTTCTGCAATTTCTTCATAGAAGTCTAGATGCTTTGACACCTACTTTTCCAACTCCTTACCTTCTAGTTTGGCTTCTATCACTTCTTGTCTAGCCTCTCTCAGTTGTTCCTGTACAACTTCTATCTGGCTTTTTCTTGCAAAAGTTCTTTTCCTTGTCCTCTCTTTGTTGGCTCTACTTTTTCGAAGGGCTCTTCCGGTATTTTTTTCTCTTTGTTGCATTGATCTTGTTACAAGCTTTCTTGGTTTGAAAATGAAACCATGTGTTAGGGCCCTATATTACTAGTGTAATCCCTTATTGTTGTTAGTGTAGCCCCCTTATTGTTATTGTTGTACCCCTGTATTCCCCATATTGTTATTATTGTGCCCTTACAATATTATTATTAGGTCGGCTAGGATTATATTGTGACCCCATGGATTCCTATATATAGAAAAGAGGTTTTGTAATTTGTGTCATCCAAGAATCGTTCATTTATGAAATGTAAAGGAGGTTGTCCCCTCGAAGTGGTTGATTTCTAAGGTGTTGATCTCTCTTTTCTTCTATTTTCAGAGATAGTTTCATAACATTTGGAATCAAAGCTTTGGATTCTAGGGTTTCACTGCTTCAAACAGGCCATCATGGAATTTTCATTATAACTTTTTGTCTACGAAGGTTCAAAAGTTTTAAAAAACCCATTTGCGAAGAAATCCTAAGGAATTTCGTGTAAAAATTTCAGATCTTGGTTCGCAATATTTTCGAAGATATGATCTATGGAAGTTAGGGTTTTTGCAGGCTCCCAAATTTCAACTCAAAGAGGTGATCTTCGGAAAATCGTCATAACTCTCTCTCTGAGCATCGGATTGGAATTCTGTAAAAAGTGGTCGAAATTACACGGATTGTAGTTTCCTATGTATCAATTGTAGAGCCGAAGGAGGAACATGACACGTGGCATACCGCACAAGTTCGCTCTACTAAACCAGTCCATAATTAGTTCATTGTGGGAGATTGGGCATAACTTTGTCTTGAAGAATCCAAATAAAGTCTGACCTGTGGCATTGGAAAGATGATTCAAAGGGCAACTAAAGGACTGAAGATAAAATATTGGAGATCTGAAATTACAGAGATACATCACTTTCGATATCGAGCTCCTCAAAAGCAAGAAAAAAATGTATATTTTTTTTTAAATTGCATAAGACTTGTTTGAAAATTCAGTTTGAAGTGATTCCAAGGGCATATTGAAGCACAGATATCAGTATTGGGTCCTAAAATGCCCCTAAAAAGAATTCAATACCCATTAAACCCTCAAAAGACTCTACTATGACTCATGAAGAGGAAGAAGTGCAACATGATATATCAAAATTACAAGAACAAGTGCATCAAATTTCGTTCTTGCAAAGAGTAACAAAAAATGAAATGGAAGCTTTGAAAAAAGGCGTGGGAACTAAGATGGATGGTTTGAAGAAAGGCGTGGAAGCTAAGATGGATGGTTTGAAGAATGGCATGGAAGCTAAGATGGATGGCGTGGAAGCTAAGATGGATGGTTTGAAGAATGGCATGGAAGCTAAGATGGATGGCGTGGAAGCTAAGATAGATGGTATAGAAGGCAACATGGATGGTTTGAAGAAAGGCATGGAAGCTAAGATGAATGGTTTGAAGAAAGGTGTGGAAGCTAAGATGGATGGTTTGAAGAATGGCATGGAAGCTAAGATGGATAGCATGGAAGCTAAGATGGATGGTATAGAAAGCAACATGGAAGATTTGAAGAAAGACATGGAAGGTTTGAAGGAAGGTTTGGCAAAGTTGCTACAAGATTAGCTTCCTAATGGCGAAGAGGTAGTAGAAGATGTTGAAAGTGTAACGAAGTCAGCCTTCATGTTGACTATATAATTATGTACTTATGTAAAGAAGAAGTTGAAAATAATAAAATGTATTTTTGTTTTACTTGCTTCATGGGTTTCATGAGCAAGATTTTACTATAGGCCTATAGACTTCTTCTTGATGTCTATTAGGATTTGTCTTATGAACATAAGTGTAATTAAGAGTCATGTAAATGAAGTGTTTAGTCTGAAGAATGTCCTCCAAGACCTTGCGAAAGAATGGCCTTCAAGACAACCCATATTCAACGTTGAAGATAAGCCTATTTGCAGTGAGGTAGTCGGCCTACAGATTGTGTTAAAGTCGGCCTACATGATGGCTGGAAGGTCGGCTTATTAACTGGCAGGAACAACTATTTATACCCCTACATATGTTGCGCAGAAGATACAGAAATTTGTGGATCTGTCTGAGGTTTTACAGAGTTTAAAAGTGCAGATCTGAGGACAGAATTTAGTGTTGATTGCTCTAAGATCAATGCGGATTTCAGGAAGGAGAAAGGTGCAGATTTCAGCGTGGGTTAAGGACAGAGTTAAGTTCGGATTCCTCTGTGATGAAGTGCGGTCTTCATGAAGGGATAACTACGGATTACATGATAGAGTCTAATCTGATATATACTTGAATCAGGGTCAAACTAAAAGGAAGACTATACTTGGATAGCTCTAAGGAAATTGCGGATAGTTCTGAATTGCTTACAGTGTAACAAGATCTGGGACAAATAACTGCGTTTAAGTGTGGATCTATTTTGGAGAAGGCTTTGTGTATTGTCATGAAGTAACATTGCAGATCAGAAGTAAGTATACACCTACAGTTCATGTGAAGTTTGACAGTGCCCTATGTGTAGCAAAATCCCTACATAATCTGAAGAAGAGATCGGACTAAAAAGTGTGAGAAAGTGAGGAAGGAAAATCTGGGATTTACCTTCCTAACTACAGTTCAAGAAATAAAGCTCCAAGTGTATACAAAGTAAAGATGATTTAGTCTTCGATGTTTGACTAAGCAATAAGAAGTAAAGCTTAGAGACTGAGTTCTCTAATATTGGTGCAGATCCGTGCTGGTTAGTAAAGAATAGAAGGATCAAGCTCGAGATCATCAAAGAAGCAGTAACAAGGGCTTGGAGACATTCATAGGTCAAGGGTCTCAAACTTGGTCATGGTACTTGTCATTTGAAGATCTATAAGAAGAATTCCTTACGGGTTTTCCTCTCCAAGAGGGAGAGGTTTTGCCCTGGCTCTAGGAGCCTAATTTTTGTGTCTCGTGTATTTTGATAATTGACTTGATGAAAAATTAAATAAGCTAAAGAAGAAAAGACATAAGTAACTCAAGTAAACTCACAAGTAATTATCAAGAAGAGAATTTGAATTAATCACCAGCTCTCCAAATTCTCAACAGAGGAAACTCATGATGAGAATAAAAAAAATGTTAATCATGATTTCATAAAATCTAATGTTGGATTTAAGACCCGCCATATTCCAAAGATAGATATGAGGAAGTTCGATGGCAACGATCTGATAACTTGGATACTACAAATGGAGCAATACTTTGAGCTCCATAATGCGCAAAACACACAAAAGGAACGCATTGCAACTTTATATTTAGAACAAAATCAGTTTGTATGGTATCAATGGCTTTGTTTTCGTAAACCACTGGTCACTTGGTCAATTTTTACGAAGGGAATGATAGCACATTATGAGGATACAAAGAGAAACACCTTCTTTAACCAATTGATAAATCTCAAACAAAAGGGTTCAATGATGGAGCACATTGAGGATTTCCAAAAATTGAATATAAGGGTAAATAATATTCCAGAGGAACATAGGATTGTTGTCTTCGTAGGGACTCTAAAGGATAACATCCAACATGAGGTTAGCCTTTGGGAACCTAATACATTGGAGAAGGCATTCAGGTTGGCAAGAAAAATTGAAAGCAAAATTATGTCGACAAGGAAGCCTATCACTCACAACTATAAAGATGGAAGTGTTGCTACTCCTAGACTTCCAGAACCTACAAGGTTGACACCACAACAATTGGAAGAAAAAAGAGCAAAAGGGCTTTTCTATAGTTGTGATAGAAATTACACTAAAGGTCACAAGTGTTCTGAGAAGAAATTATTTTACATAGATTGTGAAGAGAAGGAAGAAAAGGAACAAGAAACTTCAAAAGAAGAGGATATACACCAAGAACCAACCCTAGAGGAAGAAGAAATGAATCCGACCATATCTTGTAATGCACTAGCAGGGATTACCACTCCTCAAACTCTCAAGATAGAAGGACATATCAAGAAGAAAAATGTAATAGTGCTTATTGATTCAGGTAGTACCCATATTTTATTCATTGTAAGGTAGCCCAGGAATTGAATTGCTTCCTATACCCAACGCCAGTGTGTCAAGTGATGGTGGCAAATGGAGGAACTATAAATTGCTCTGGAAAGTGCCATAATATCAAGATAACCATGGGGGAATATGTATTGAATATTCCAATGCTTTCCATTCCAATGGGTGGTGTTGATGTTGTACTAGGAGTACAATGGTTACAATCTTTGGGGACGATAACTTTTAATTTTCAAGAATTTTTCTTGAAATTTTTTTTTGGAAGGAAAAGAAGTTGAATTACAAGGTATCGCAGGAAATTCGGGAAAGATAATAAGCTCTAATGTCATGACAAAGCTTCTGAGGAAAGAACAACGAGGCGTCATTACACAATTATGCTCACTAGAAGTTCCAACATCAAAATCATCTATTGCTCCAGATCTCCAAAAAGTCTTGGAAAATCATTCCAAGGTATTTGAAACTTCAAAAGGACTACCACCTATTCGTGATCATGATCACGTTATTCATTTGATTCCAGCAAGTGTTCCTCCAAACATCAAGCCTTACAGATATCCTTACGTCCAAAAGAGCGAAATTGAACGTATGATTGCAGAAATGCTAGACGCTAGTATAATTCAACCTAGTCTGTAAAAATTTATAGTTTCCCACCCCGGTTTTCATTTTTTCACCTTATTACTCCAAAATAGTTAAATGCCCTTTCCCATATCCATACATTTAACAAACTGGAAAATAAATTTTGCTGAAAACACAAATTCTGGAAATTTTTTCAGAATGCTGGAAAATGCAGAATTAAAAATTAGCAAGCATAAAAACACATTCACACATTTGACACTGATATTTTTGGTCAACATGACCCTGGAAAAACCCCCTACAACTCTTGGGGAAAACCAGTTTGAAAGCTCCTTCTTATTTATGAAAAATGCTTTTTACAGTGAGAGAAATATTCAGAAAAATCAGCAAGTAAACTTTTACAACTTATCTCGTTTTCCGTGCTTAACCACCGCCTCGGAAAATGTGCAGACAGTAAAACTGAACCAGCAATAAATGTTGTGCGTATTTCCTTGAAAAACGTGCCTAGAAATTACAGCATTAATTTCTGCTGTACGGCCTCCTCTTTTTGCGTGCAAAACAGCAATAAATGCTGCTATACGACCTCCTTGGAATGCGTGCAGCTGTATTAAATGCTGCTGTACGGAAATCTGCCTCTATTTTTGTGCCAACAATCAGCTACAGGCTGTACGGCCTGTCTAGAAAAGCGTGCAGCAAAAAACAGCAACTTCTCCCTCGAAATCTTTGCCCAGAAAATGGTACGGCTGCCTTGGAAAACGTGCCACAAGCTGCTGTACAGATTCTGCCTTGGAAATCGTGCCAAATCTTCCTTGAACTGTGTGCAAACCCTGCTGTACGGTCTTGCTGAAATATTGCCTTGGAATGTGTGCCAAGCTGCTGCCTCCTCCTCCTCACTGCTCAGAAATCTCCCTTGCTCTCTTGCTCTCCTTCTCCCAATCTGCTCATGAAAGAATGAATGACCTTTTCCTCCTTTTCCTCCTTTAACCTAACCCTAAGTGACTTTTGGGGAATCCCTAAATCGAATGGCTGAGATAGATTGAGATCTAGGGCTGAGATTAAATGCTCATTTAAATCTCACTTTCTATTTTTTAATTCACCCCACTTTAATAAAGACCCACTTAGTCATTTATTTCCAAAGTCACTTTTCCTTTTCTAATTTTACATTGACTTTATTAAAGTCACTTTAAAATTAGACTTTAGTAACTTTATCACTTAAAGTCACTTTTAAATTAGATTTGACTTTATAACTTTATAAAGTCACTTTAGTAACTTTATCACTTAAAGTCACTTTAAAATTAGATTTGACTTTATAAAAATTATAAAGTATCTTTAGGAGAAAATTAAATTCTTTTGGACACTTTTCCCTAGGCCAAAGATCAAAGCCTTAGGGAACCACCTGTCCTCCGGTACCAAATTTCAACACTCCCTCTTACCGAGGAAGGTGTTCCTCACCACACCCATCTTGTCTCTGAAGTAGACATACTTGCCCCGTGGTAAGGCTTTGGTAAGAATATCTGCAACCTGCTCATCAGTGGGAATATACTCAAGCTTCACAGCTCCCTTCTGAACATAGTCTCTGATGAAATGATATTTGATCCTGATATGCTTTGACTTGTCATGAAATACTGGATTCTTCGCGAGTTTAATGCAACTCTGATTATCACAGTTAATCACTGAAGGTCTCAACCGCTGACCAAATAAGCCAAACAACATCTTGCGAAGCCATATGGCCTCACAACTAGCTAGGTTGGCTGCCATATACTGCAGCTGGCGAACCCTGGTGCTCTTATTCTTTGCTTTAAGTGGAACCACATGACACAGCTGCAAGACCCAGCCCCATGACACCACAAGTGCTCTTCCTATGACTTCAACACCTTAATCAGTCAGGCATCTTTGCCAATCTCACTCCATCCACCACTGCAGTCAGTTATAATCCCACTGTCTCCCACCTTAAGTATCGCAAATGTGAGCTGCAGCCACGATGAACCTTCCTAGGCTGCTTTTATAAGCGACTCATAGTGTTAAACACCAAAACAAGAAAAATATACGGTCTAGTGTTGACCAGCCATCAAGGAACCAAATAGAGCTACTTAAAATACTTTTGTACAATGTGGGATCCACCAACTCGGAATCCGAAGCATGAAGCTTCTTCCAGTTGGTGATCATCGGTGTCGACATGGGTCTACAATCCTCCACGTGGAATCTGCCAAGGATGTCCACAATATACTTCCCCTGTCCCAGGAAGAAATGCCCCTCCTCCTGCCACACCTCCAAACCCAAAAAGTAATGCATCAAGCCGATGTCCTTCATCTCAAACTCCGCCGCAAGATCTCTCTTGCAGTGCTCTATGAGTCTCTTTGCACCTGTAATGACCAAGTCATCCACATACTAACGAAGAGTGATGCCTCACCTGTCTGTCTCAGTAAAGTTGGATCTGCCTCACTCTTTGTAAACCACATCTTAAGTAGTATCTATCTGATGCAAACTCTGAGGAAGCTTGCCGAATATAAAATACTTCTGGTCTGCACATGGGACTCCTTCTCTTGCCTTGGCTCACTATTGTTACACTCAGTAGCCACCTCTCATGAGCCATTGAGAAATGCGGTCTTCACATCCATATGGTGGATCTTCCAACCCATCTCTGCTGCTATCGATATAATGGAGCGGATCGAAGTATATCGAGCCACGGGAGCGAAGGTCTCCTCATAATCAACTCCCTCTACCTGGGAGAACCCTCTAGCCACAAACCTCGCTTTGAATTTCTCAATGCTGCCATCTGCAGCATGCTTTACCTTGTAAAGCCATCTGGAAGTAACCACGGATTTGCCCTCGGGCCTCGGCACCACCTCCCAAACATCATTCTTCATGATAGAAGAATACTCCTCCTGCATGGCCTCTCTCCAGACCTGCTGGCTAGCTGCCTCCTCATAGCTAGAAGGCTCAGAGTCAAGGATGCTGGTAGCCATTGCCATATAGCTACAAAACCTCTCGGGTGGTCTGCTCTCTCTGACCGGCCTCTTAGGCTCAGCAACAGATGTGGCATCTCTCAAGGTGTCCTGAAGCCACTTGGGCTTCCTCTTCCCTGAGCACACTTCTCCCGCTGGAGAATAAAACTCCTCCTCCTCAACATCGGGAGCCTGAACTCTGGCCCCACGTGCGTATAGCGTGTCCTCCTGCTGAACATGGAATCTTTGAGGAATCTTAGTGTGAGCTGCTCCATCGGTGGACTCCCCCGATCATTGCTGCGCGGAGTACCTTTCTGGTGCGCCCCACCTTACCACCCCACGACTCTGCGAGCCCTCCTCTTTTGACGTGCCGAGCATCGTCATAGATGTACCCCTGGGATCCTCCTGATCACGCCCTCTTTGGATACGATGATAGACTCAGCTAACTGCTGAGGGTCTGGCTGATCCAGATACTCTAACTCCCGTGACCTCCTAAAGGCCTTATCCTCCTCGAACTTCACATCCCGCCTGACAACAACTTTCCTCTGTGCAGGAATGTAAATCCGAAAGGCCTTTGAGGTCTCACTGTAGCCCACAAAGATACCCTTCTCTCTGGTGGGCTCTAGTTTGGTCCTCTTCTCCTTGGGTATGTAGGAGTATGTGATGCACCCAAAGATACGAAGATGACCAATATCAGGCTTCTTCCCAGAAAAAGCCTCCTCCGGAGTCATGTGCCCCAAGGCACGATGCGGACTCCTGTTCTGCAAATAAACAGCTGTGTTGCAAGCCTCTGCCCACAAAAACAATGGCAACCCCTGATCATGTAACATGGCTTTGGCAGCCCCTCCGATGGATCTGTTCTTCCTCTCCGTAGCCGGATTCTAGCAGGGGTTGTAAGAGCAAACCCTCTAATACTGCCTCAGCACAATAATGTCAACAAACTCTCCAGGGTGTACTCTCCCCATTGTCAGGCCTCGGGGGACTCCCGGTCTTCGGCTATCTTTGTGTCTCACAGAGGCTGAACTCTGACATTCAGACCTCCTCCTTGGCAGTCTTCAAGATATAAATCCAGGTCCTCTGGAGTGATCATCAATGAATAACACATAGTACTCATATCCACTCAAGGAAACATGAGACCTCCGACAGCTCACATCGGAATGAAACAAATCAAGTATCCCAGTCGATTTACTGTCACTGTTGGGAAAAGGGGATTTGGAAAACTTGCCCATAGCACATCCTCTACATGCATCAATGTGATCAATACTGAGATCTGGCACACCTGTAGTGATCTCCTGCAATATCCTCAAGGCTCCATGATACATGTGCCCCATCTGCCAGGTGCCAAATCTCCACCTGACACAGGACCCCACTAGCTTTCTGCTTTAGCAGTGCCTCTTTGCTCAATGCCAAAAGGAGTGAAATGCAAAAACTTGTACACCTTTGCATGGCGTACACCTATCTGCTCTAGTTGAATCGAGTGGGTCCCCACAGGATACATCCTTTTGTCCTCCCACCCAAACAGTATCTCATATCCTCTATCCTCCAAAGTTGAGACGGATATGAGGTTCTTCCTCATCCCTGGCACATAAAGAACATCTCACACCTTCAAGGGAGGTTTAGACTCCCTCTGAAATGTCAGTGTTCCCACACCGACTGCTCTAACAACTCTGTCATCACCGAGTACTACCTCTATATCAGTGCCACTCTCTGAAAGCTCTGAGAAGTACTCACGGACTTCTGTCATGTGACGTGAAGCCCCACTGTCCACATACCAGATACCCGAAGATGCTCCGCTAATCGAGGGAAATGCATGCTCCCTCTGAACCTCTATGGCAGATGATCCCGCACTAGAGGACTCACACGCAGTGAACCCAAACTCTCGGTCAAAACGATCTGCAAAGTCCTCAACCTCTGCTGAAGTTGCCATGCTCTGGTTCTTCCCCTTCTTCTTCTTCTTCTCCGGACACACAACTGCATAGTGTCCCATCTTCTGACAATTCCAACACTTCACTTTGGAATAGTCCTTCTGTGTGTTATTCTGTTTACCTTTACCTTTGCCTTTGCCCCCACCATTGCTTGTGGAAGCCTGCTTCTTCCCTTTGCCTTTCTTGCGTCCTGCCAACAGTGCTACATCCTCATCCTGCTCAACTGGCTTGGCTGCCCCAAGCTGACCTTTCCTGATCTCTGTCTGAATGCAATCATCCCAAAACCTCTCCCATGTGGGAAGGGTCTCACGTGGACAAACCCCATCAGCAAAGTTCATCCATGAACGGGGGAGGCCATTCACTGCAATCCGCACCAACTTAGTGGGTGGAATGGCCTCTCCAATCGTTGCCAACTCATCTCTCACATTAGTAATCTTTGTGAGATATCCAGCTGCACTATCATTACCCATCTTAATGGTCTTCAGCTTCTCCTTCAGGACCATTTTCCGGTTCTCATTGGTACTTTGGTAGAGATTGGACAATGTTGTCCACATCTCATGAGCATTTCTCTTCCCTCTCACATGAGGAATGCAATGGTCTTTGATTCCGTCTAGAATCAATCTCTTACCCTTGTTGTTCTTTTTATTATATGCTGCCAACTGAGTAGCATCAGTAGGCACATTTACAGGGTTCTGTGTGGTATACACCATAATGTCCTAGACTTCTGCCTCCTCAAAGATACTCTGCATTCTCTCCTTCCAAATGTTGTAATTGGAATGCCCATCCAACCTATCCTCCACCCTCAGTCCCAAAGACATCCTGCTGTCCTAAAACTGAAAAAATAGCACTGTTGTGGTAAAGATAAAACTGCTGTTTGTGAAAAAATCAGCTTGCTGGAATTTTCTGAGTGAAAAATCAGCATGCTATAATTTTCCTCCTTGCTGTCCCAAACTGCCCTTCAGCACTCAAGCTCTGATACCATGTAGAAAATTCTATTTCCCACCCCGGTTTTCAGTTTTCACCTTATTACTCCAAAATAATTAAATGCCCTTTCCCATATCAATACATTTAATAAACTGGAAAAATAAATTTGCTGAAAACACAAATTCTGGAAATTTTTCAGAACGCTGTAAATGCAGAAATAAAATAACAGCAGTAACAAACAGTCATTCAACACATCATAACTCAGAAATTTTTGGTCAAGGTGACCCTGGAAAAACCCCCTACAACTCTTGGGGAAAACCAGTTCGAAAGCTCCTCCTTATTTCTGAAAAATGCTTTTTACAGTGAGAGAAATATTCAGCAAAAAAATCAGCAAGTAAACTTTTACAACTTATCTCGTTTTCCGTGCTTAACCACCGCCTCGGAAAATGTGCAGACAGTAAAACTGAACCAGCAATAAATGCTGTGCGTATTTCCTTGAAAAACGTGCCCAGAAATTACAGCATTAATTTCTGTTGTACGGCCTCCTCTTTTTGCGTGCAAAACAGCAATAAATGCTGCTGTACGGCCTCCTTGGAATGCGTGCAGCTGTATTAAATGCTGCTGTACGGAAATCTGCCTCGATTTTTGTGCCAGCAATCAGCTACAGGCTGTACGGCCTGTCTAGAAAAGCGTGCAGCAAAAAACAGCAACTTCTCCCTCGAAATCTGTGCCCAGAAAATGGTACGGCTGCCTTGGAAAACGTGCCACAAGCTGCTGTACGGATTCTACCTTGGAAATCGTGCCAAATCTGCCTTGAACTGTGTGCAAACTCTGCTGTACGGTCTTGCTGAAATATTGCCTTGGAATGTGTGCCAAGCTGCTGCCTCCTTCTCCTCACTGCTCAGAAATCTCCCTTGCTCTCTTGCTCTCCTTCTCCCAATCTGCTCATGAAATAATGAATGACCTTTTCCTCCTTTTCCTCCTTTAACCTAACCCTAAGTGACTTTTGGGGAATCCCTAAATCCAATGGCTGAGATAGATTGAGATCTAGGGCTGAGATTAAATGCTCATTTAAATCTCACTTTCTATTTTTAATTCACCCCACTTTAATAAAGACCCACTTAGTCTTTTATTTCCAAAGTCACTTTTTCCTTTCTAATTTTACATTGACTTTATTTAAAGTCACTTTAACTTTAGTAACTTTATCACTTAAAGTCACTTTAAAATTAGATTTGACTTTATAGCTTTATAAAGTCACTTTAGTAACTTTATCACTTAAGTCACTTTTAAATTAGATTTAACTTTATAAAAAATTATAAAGTTACTTTAGGAGAAAAAATTAAATTCTTTTGGACACTTTTCCCTAGGCCAAAGATCAAAGCCTTAAAAATTTTTTGTCCTCGATTTACCTTTGATTCTCAAGAGCCAAACAAAGTTCTGAAAGCTAATGAAAAACTGTGATTGGGTAGAATCTGTTGTGTCATTGTTATTGATATTGGTATATTTTGCTTCCGCTGAATTTACTCTGTTGATGAACTTAGTTGTGCAATTAATCAGTATATCTGTAATCTGCTGGGAATTAAATGCCGGGTGCTAGGTTTGCAAGAATTCTCACAGAAAAAGGTAAACTAGTAGTCTTCAAGTATACAAATGTTTTGTGCAAGGAGGCATATATTCATTAGTGCAAAACAGGGAAATATTCTATAAATTTCCATATTAACATCAACTTATGCAGCATTCTTTATCCACGCACGCAAATCACAGGGATAAATATTGATACAGAAGCTAGTATTGCATGAATGTTAATGCTGCACATACCTCTCGAAAATGTGGGATTTGTGTAAGCAGGAGCCGTGTTGTACCCTGCCAAACAAAAGTGAACATGTGTAATTAACTCAGCAGATAGTAATTCACAATGGAAGTCACAGTAGAAATCAATAGCAGTTCTTCATGAAAGATATAAGATGATCCTCAAAAGAGCAGCGGAGTTGTGTAAGAGATGCTGAAACTGAGTTTTCACAATGGAAGTCACAGGAGAAATCAATAGCAGTTCTTCATGAAAGATATAAGATGATTCTCAAAAGAGCAGCGGAGTTGTGTAAGAGATGCTGAAACTGAGTTTTCAGACCTTTCAAACATAAAATAATCAGTAGATTATAAGTACTTGGCATTCAGAAAACAATACAAACAGAATGCATCAGCTCTATACAGGATTACAAATTATGATTTGCATCTGCTAGTGGAGAATGACATGTCTAATGCTACAATGGAGTCTAGTTACATGTCAATATATAACCGGCCATAGACTGCAGATCCTATTCATTCATTTCGCATTAAAAGCACAATAAATGGGCAGAGTAACGTCTGTGCTAAACATGGATCTCAATTGTAAATCACAATAATACATTTCAATATTCATTAAAATCTCAAGGAAAACAATCCACCTAGGCATACCCTTGCCACAAGTTGGATGAAGAGATGTGCAATGTTCCCTACAAATGAACCACTGACTTATGGGCAATGGTTCATACAAATTAGAATATGATCAAGCATAGAGGCCTCATAATATATATTTAATAGACCACAATAAGTTTTCTACATATATATTCCATTTCCAACTTGTTTTTAACCGTTTTTTACAGAAACAACTAGCTAGCTGTGAACTATCCCTAACCCACTGAAAGATAGAAGATTGAATATGGTATATCTCAAGCCTGCAATATGTCTTAAATAATGCTCCCATACTTGCAAGTATGCCGACTATGGCATTTGGCTGAGTGCTGGAAACTATAATTATATAGGGATCCCAATAACATTAGAGTGGACCGGAATCCAGCAGATACCAGCTGATTGCAGCCTTGCCACCAAATTCTTCATGACTTCTATGATATTGTTGACCTTGGGAGATAAGAGAGTAATTAAAATCAATCCCTTACAATCTCAATAGAATTTCAATTGATGAGAATTTATTAGCAATCAACTGACAATATTTTCCAGGTCTTGGTTGATTACAATTACAGAGTAAAAATGAAAATCAATTTTAGCATAGCAAGTTTTTCATTACTAAAGTTGAGGAGATGCTGTCTGACTCCCTCAGTTGTGTATTTTCATGGAAATTTTAGATGTACACGTTTGGCTGCAATTGGCAATAAATGTATTATTTGCCATTACTCCATCAACAGCATGTAAACCATCTGTGGCATCATCGATTGCTTCTTTGTCTAAGACTACCAAACAGAAACATAATCTATTAAATATCATTTTTGGTATTAACTATGTAGAGTAAGTTATAAATCTATTGACCATATACATGAGATTAATCTCATATGACCAATTTCTCATGACTTTTAAATAGTCCACTTAGCACTTATTACATCTGGTGATGCTCACAGGGTTGAAGAAGTGGGATTGATGAGTCATTAACATCCATGACTAGTAGTCTCAACTGACCACTTTCCCATGACTTTTTAATAGTCCACTTAGCATTCATAGCATCGGGTGATGTTAACAGGGCTGAAGAAGTGGGATTGATGGTAGCATTCATCGTTGCCTTTAGGGCTTGCACTCAATAACCAGGACTTACTAGGAGATCACCAATCCCAAGACTCCTTTGGATCAAACACACTCAAACATGGAGTTTTCCCCACAATCAAGCCAACTTAACTTGGTACACCATTTGCAAAACCTTCAAGTGGGCTTGATTGTGGGGAAAAATCCATGGTTGAGTGCACTTGAGCCAAAGAAGTCTTGGGATGGGTGACCTCCCGATAAGCTTTGGTTACTAAGTGCAACCCCCAAAGGCAATGATTGATGCTATGTGATTCATTTCACTAGTATCAATCCCACTTCTTCACCTATGTGAGAATCACCCGATGCTATGAGTGCTAAGTGGACTATTCAAAAATCACAGGAAATTGGTCAACTAAAACTAATACTCATAGATATGGTCATGCATTAATGACTTACTCCAAGCAGTTAATCCAAAAAAGGATATGTAATATTGTTAATTTTGGACAACTAGGTCCAAACTCCATGTTGTGATGCTCAGATGAAGATGCCAATATTTTTATTGGACTCCTCTTTCGGAGAGGTGCAAGATCGATCTAAAGATCATCTTGATCCGATGAGCAGAACATTTATTTTGAATTTATTCCACTTATGTGCAAGGTCGGCCAGAATTGAAATGTAGGCTTGAAGCCCCAGCAGATGTGTCACACACCCTCACTGATGGATATATATAGGTCAACGTTGGAGGTCATTTTCACTCATCTCATCATCACACATTCTCTCTCTGCATCTGATTGGTTCGATCATCACTTGGAGTCTCTTCTTCTCCACACGTGAGAAAACATAGCAAAGACATTTCTGTTTTGACCTAGGTTTTCAGCGCAAGTTTGACCAACATTGACTTTGGTCAACGCTTGGTCAAACTAGCCCCAAACTTGGTCAAAATTCCGATTTCTCTAGTCCGCATTTTTTGGCACTGAAATCAAGGTTGGTCGTTGACTTTGACTGGGTTGCGTTGACTTTTTGCTGCTTTTGTTTTGCGTTGACCATTGACTGGGACAACGTTGACTTTCATTAACTTTGGGTTGACTGATATAGCTGTCCGGGAGGGTTGTGTGACACTTCTGGTTGGCTGACCGTATTGAGACTTAGTTGGTTGAAGCATCCTGTTGACCATCGTAACGCACCACAACACATATTTTGCTGATCAAATTAAGTGTATTTTTGGCTTGTCTTCTATCGATCTACTAGTATGTTCTATCAGCATTTTACTTTCTTGTTCAGGTGATTGTTGTTTGATATTGGGGATAAAAGTAAAGTTGCATCAAGCATAGAACATCTACGAAAATTTACATGGTATCAGAGTTGAGGTGAAGACAAAGCCAAAGTTTGTAGCAATCACTGAAGAAGAGCATGGGTACCTCAAACTATAATGGCTTTGAAACTGATGACAAATTGACTAAGAAGGAAGACTTCCATGCCTGGAAGATGACTTTGGATTTTATGTTGGACGACCAAGATGTCACGGACTATGTGCAGGGTAAAATCCAAGAGCCTCCATCCACTGCACCTGCTGCTACCAAATCAAAGTATAAGGGGGAAATCAAAGCAAAGTTGATGATCCGAGATTCAATTCATAAGAGTCTGGTAGCCTACATCTCTGAGCTGGGCACATCCAAGGAGATGTATGATAAGTTGGTCAACATGTTCAAGGCCAACAATGCAAATCAAGTCCTTTTCTTCAAGAACCAACTGAAGAATCTGAAGAAAGGCAGGGATGAATCCGTCCAATCATATTTTCTAAAGTTGACCGAGATCAGAAATAATCTTCTGGCCATCAGGGAGACAATAGCTGATCGAGAAATGGTTCTCACCGCACTTGGAGGTCTCTCCTCCAAATGGTATGTATTCAATACTACCATTCTCAATAACAATGTGATTTTGACGAAGTACTATCGAGATGCGTGCAAGAAGAGACAAGGATGAAGGAATATGAAAAATGAAGGAAAGGTTGCCTTCACTGTTCGTGCTAAGAAGAAGAACAATGGTGGTCCGAGGAACAAAGGAAGAGCAGGGGCCCAAGGAAAGAAAGGGAAATGTTACACATGTCACAAGACCAGCCACTATGCTAGAGAATGCCCTTTCAAGAAGGATTCTCTTGATGATGATGATGATGACAACAACAACCGGAGGAATGGCAATCAAAGGAACAACAGGTTCAAAGGAAAGAGGAAGGCTCCCTCTGGTGGAAATGGGCAACCTTACAAAAGGTCGAGAAATTCCAGGTATGATGAATCTAATGTTGTTGATGATAAAAGAAATGAATTCATTCTAGTATCTGCCCTCTCTGCTGCATCTCCACCCGACACTATGGATGTCTGGTTGATAGATAGTGGTGCCTCAAGGCAGATCATTAGGTTCAAGGAAGCACTTTCTAATATGGTTGAGAAGGATGTTAATCTGAAAATTATCCTTGGAGATAATGCCACATAACCCGTGAAAGGGACAGGGACTGTGACCCTCCACTTGTCTCAAGGTCAAGTCCTCTGCTTGCAAGATATACTATATGTACCTGATTTGAAGAAGAACTTGTGTCTATTTCGGCCATGGAAGACAAAGGTTTCAATGTGACAATCATTGATGGTAAGGTGCGCATCTGGAAGAAGAGTTTCAAGCAAGCTATCACAATTGGGTTTAGAGTTGATACACTCTACCAGGTTGGAGGAAGTCCACTGGAAGTGATGACATGTGATATTATCCAACAAACTGATCTATGGCACCGAAGGTTTGGACACCTTCATTACAAAGCCCTTCCAGAAGCAAGGAAGGTGGTGACGGGGATGCCTGAATTCACGAATGATCATGAAGGTGTATGTTAGGGTTGTGTCGAAGGAAAGCATACAAGGGGACCTTTCCCCTCAAAGTGTCACAAAGACATTTGATGTCTTATAATTGATACATTCTGATCTGTCTGGTATGTTGCCCGTGACATCCTTGGGAGGATTTTCTTATTATATGACGTTCATAGATGACTTCTCTCGCAAAACATGGAAATACTTCTTGAAGAAGAAGGATGAGGCTTTCATGTGGTTTCGTACCTTCAAAGCCTTGGTGGAAAATTCAACAAGGAAGAAGATCAAGATATTGAGGACCAATAATGGCACTGAATATGAGACGAACGAGTTCAAGAACTTTTGCAGAGAAGCTGGCATCAAGAGGGAGACCACAAATGCCTATAATCCTGAGCAAAATGGCGTTGCTAAAAGAAAGAACAGGACCATTGTGGAAGTTGCCCGTGCCATGCTATGTGACCAAGGTCTTCCAAAGCTTCTGTGGGGAGAAGCTGCGAACACTGTTGTGTACATACAAAATCGATGCCCGCATTCCACTCTGGACTCCAAAACTCCCGAAGAGGTTCTCACATTTTAGAGTTTTTGGATCTCTATTTATTTTCAGGTACCGAAGGAGAAGAGAAGCAAGCTGGATGCTTCTGGGAAAAAGGGAATGTTTGTGGGCTACAGTGAAACTTCGAAGGCCTATAGAGTCTTGTGCCTGATCAAAGGGAAGTGGAGATATGCCACGATGTTACCTATGACGAAGATGCTTCCCCGCGGAAAGTAATCAATCTTCCGAGATCTGAGGAAGATCATGAAGCAAGATCTGGAAATCAAGAAGAACTGAAGGATGAGACGATGCCTGATGTTGAAGGACCAATGGACCCTATTGATCCACCTCCTTTAATGAAGAGAAAACCATCATGGCTCAGGGACACTCTCGAGGATGCCGAGAGACATATGGCCCCAAGGGGGACATTCCGTGAAAGCAAGAAGTCGAATAGATACCAAGGGTATCTAGCAGCCATGAGTACAATCGTACAATCTGAGCCTGGATCTTTTGAGGAAGTCGTAAAGCATCAAGTATGGGAGGATGCTATGCACAAAGAATATGAGTCCATTATGAAGAATGATGTCTAGGATGTGGTTCCGAGACCGGAGGACAAAGAAGTTGTCTCCTCAAAATGGCTCTATAAGATCAAGCATGGATGTGATGGTAGCGCTGAAAAGTTCAAGGCAAGATCCGTTGCCCGTGGCTTCTCTCAAAAGGAAGGCGTAGACTATGATGATATATTTGCACCTGTGGCCCGATATACCACCATCCGATCTATCATAGCCCTTGTTGCTACACAAGGATGTAATCTTCATCTGATGGATGTGAAGACCGCATTTCTGCATGGTGCGATAAAAGAAGAAGTGTATGTGGAGCAACCTCTAGGGTTCAAGGTCTAGGATCGGGACACCCATGTTTGCAGGTTGAAGAAAGCCCTCTATGGGTGGAAGCAAGCACCCAGAGCTTGGTACGAGAGGATAGATAGCTACCTGATGAAGCTGGGCTTCACTCGTAGTAATGCTGATCCAAACCTTTACTTCAAGGTTGATAGAGAAAAGCCTCTCATTCTGGTGTCATACGTGGATGACCTCTTCCTGACAGGTGTTGACCCTCTCATTCATCAGTGTAAGAGGGAGCTCATTGCTGAGTTTGAGATGAAGGACCTAGGATTGATGCACTACTTCCTAGGCCTGGAGGTCTAGCAGAGACCTGGCAAGATTTTCCTTTCTCAAGGAAAATATATTGTGAAGCTTCTGGAAAGATTTGGAATGGTGGACTGTAAGTCCGTGTCGACAACGATGGAGCTCAAATTTAAGAATTTGAGTGGCAACGTTGTTGGGCCCGTACTAGCAAATCCTACTGAGTATCGCCAACTCGTAGGGACCCTAATGTTCTTAGTGAACACCCGTCCGGACGTATGTTTTGCGATGAACACTTTGAGTCAACATATGGTTGAACCTCATCACATTCACTGGGTTGGTGCCAAGAATCTGTTGAGATATCTTCGGGGCACGATAAACCATGGGCTGAGATACACTATTGGGAGCGTGACACTCCATGGATATACTGATGTCGATTGGGCTGGCAGTGTGGTGGATCGTAAGAGCACATCAGGATGTTGATTCACACTTGGGTCTACTTCGATATCATGGATGAGCAGGAAGCAGAAGTCGGTGGCTTTGAGCACCACTGAGGCCGAATACATTGCAGCGAGTATGTCCTGTTGTGAAGCAGTTTGGCTGCGAAATCTCTTCAGTGAGTTGTTCGGGCATATGCTAGATACCATCATGATACTCTGTGATAACCAGAGTGGGATTCGGTTGCCCGAAAACCCCGTGTTCCATGATCAATCCAAGAATATTGATATCAAGTACCACTTTATCCGAGATATGGTACAGCGAGGCGCCATAAGGCTCGATCATATAGGAACTGATGAGCATGTCGCGGATATTCTCACAAAGCCCTTGGGGAAGGTCAAGTTCCTAACCTTCTATGAGAATCTTGGAATCGTGGAACGACCCTATGTTGAGGGTCCCGTTGGACAATGAGCTCTTGGAGCTCTAGGGGGCTTTGGGGATAGCTTCTCGGAGCTATAAGCACTCACGGGCTAGGCTTGTCGAACCTTGTGGTGCTTCTGCCCCACCGTTATGCTATTGAGTTGGTTCACCTCTCATGATCTGTGCCCCGTATGGATCCTACCCATTGAGTCCCAAACTCATGGGAAGTACCTCTCATTTGGCCAATGAGGTGGGAAAAGCTAGAGACCAGTAGCAAAGACCGATGGACGCATCAGAGATTGTCGTACTCTCTATGACTAGGGTGGCACGTGGCCAACCACTTGATCTAGGATCAAGTCTAGTGAGGTTTCGGACCTCCAACTAACTTCGGGTCAAGTAAACCAACTTCGGGTTGGTATGTGACTCTTTTGAGTCCTATAGAGGTTTCAGACCTCTGGGCTGAATTTGTCAGCCGGGAGTGATGTCTTTGTGACTCACCATTTTGTTCTGAAATAAAGAAGCCAGCAAAGCAAGTTACAGCGGGATGACGCACGATGTTTAGATGGAACAGGTGGATGGAGTTCTCCGTAGTTGAGAGGGAGTGTTAATTTTGGACAACTAGGTCCAAACTCCATGTTGTGATGCTCAGATGAAGATGCCAATATTTTTATTGGACTCCTCTTTCAGAGAGGTGCAAGATCGATGTAAAAATAATCTTGATCCGATGAGCAAAACATTTATTTTAAATTTATTCCACTTATGTGCAAGGTAGCCTAGAATTGAAATGTAGGCTTGAAGCCCCAGCAGATGTGTCACACACCCTCACTGATGGATATATATAGGTCAACGTTGGAGGTCATTTTCACTCATCTCATCGTCACACATTCTCTCTCTGCATTTGATTGGTTCGATCATCACTTGGAGTCTCTTCTTCTCCACCCGTGGGAAAACACAACAAAGACATTTCTGTTTTGACCTAGGGTTTCAGCGCAAGTTTGACCAACGTTGACTTTGGTCAACGCTTGGTCAAACTGACCCCAAACTTGGTCAAAATTCTAATTTCTCTAGTCCGCATTTTTTGGCATTGAAATCGAGGTTGACTGTTGACTTTGACCGAGCTGCATTGACTTTTTGTTGTTGTTTTGCGTTGACTGGGACAACATTGACTTTCGTTAACTTTGGGTTGACTGATATAGTTGTCCGAGAGGGTTGTGTGACACTTTTGGTTGGTTGACCATATTGAGACTTTGTTGGTTGAAGCATCTTGTTGATCGTCGTAACGAACCACAACACATATATTTTGTTGATCAAGTTAAGTGTATTTTTGGCTTGTCTTTTGTCGATCTACTGGTATGTTCTATCAGCATTTTACTTTCTTGTTTAGGTGATTGTTGTTTGATATTGGGGATAAAAGTAAAGTTGCATCAAGCATAGAACATCTACGCAAATTTACAAATATGTTGCACTAAAAAAGGCCCTCGATGCTAAAATAAAAGAGTTACAACGAAACATTTCATAAGGTGCAACACTTGCTAAGGTTTTGGAAATTGGGTAGCAAGCTATGTGGTCTTGAATGTGGAGAAAACTCCATAGTTAAGTGCACTTGAGCCAAGAGTCTTGGGACAAGTAACCTCCCAAGAAGTCCTAGTTACAAGATGCAATTCATTTCACTGTCATCAATCCCACTTCTTCACCCCTATGAGCAACACCCAATTCAATGTGTTAAGTGGACTATTAAAAAATCATGAGAAATTGATCAATTGAAATTTGAGACCAACACTCATGGACATGGTCATAAATTAATGACTTACTCTACATATTTAATCCGAAAAATGAAATACCCTTAGTGCCTGGAAAAAAATAACTCCCTAGTAGACTTTCTCAAAAGACTAGACACACTAAAATCTTAAATCCTTTGCATATGATATCCTTAACCAAGTTCTGAAGAGTTCATAGCATGGAACCCCCATCAAACTTTCTTAATGGACCAAGCACCCTAAAGACCCTCAATCCTTTGCTTGTGATATCTTTAACCCAGTTTTGAAAAGCTCATGACATGAACCATTGTGTGTGGGACTCTGCAATAAAGTAAAAGCATGTGGCACTTTGTGCTCCAAATCACTACATTTATGGTTCGACCCAAAGGAAAAAAAAAACCTTGAATGAATGTGACCAAATTCTTCTTGATCAAAAGTAACTACAATAATTCTACCTTTTATATTCTTTACATATTTTGCATCTCAGAATGCTTTGCTTCATTAAGTAATATATATTATGCAATTTACAATCCTATTAACAAGATTTTTAGTCACATATACTATAAGGTGTCTATAATCCCTGAGTTTTGACCTTTGGATGTATAGATCAAATTATGTATGAATTGGAAACAAGTGTTTATGATGACAGGAGTTGAACAATATGAGCTTAACAAAATGACCTCATATGTAAGTGATGTAAATATCTTATATATATTCCTAGTGTGGAGTTCAAGGCCAAGGCCAAGGCCCAACTACTGACTGGTTAGGCATGTAAATGTGGTAATTATGTCTTCTATGTACCTTGGGGTAGAACTTCCGTGGCATTTTCAAAATATGTAACATCATTTCAAAAATTAATGTAAAAGATCAAAGATGGTTTTGGAGAACATGAGAGGAGCTATGAGTCCACTACAAGGGAAGAGGAAAGGAAATATTCATATGTTGTTGAAAATTGGCAGCTATGTGATGAATTTCCTCGAATAAAATTTCATTTCTGACCTTTCTAAAGTGACTTTCTAAAAATAGAAAGTCATCTCAATCTTTGCAACCATGACTTTCCAAAAATAGTAAATCACCTTCCATAAATTCGTATTCATACATATATGATGGAAAATCACTTAACTTGTCCTTAATTAATCTCAATTGTTTAATTTTTAACTTGATCATCAACATTATTATTATTATTATTACTATTATCCTCTTTATGATATTATTATATTATTATTAAAAAGAAATTCAAGTCTCTCAATCACGAGACTCAATCATGTCATATGTAACTCCCCTCAATTAATGCATATGTTACTCCATCTCTTAATGGATTCATTCCTCTCTCTCTTTAATGCTCTTACACACCTCTTACACTCTCTTACACAATTTAATGACTTGTCATAAAAAGATTCCTCTTACACCTCTTTAATGCATAAGTTACACTCCTCTCCTTTATGGCATATGTAACTCCTCCTCAAGGCATAGGAGTTACCCCCTCATGAATTCGACCTCCTTGCTCTTCCTATATATTTGTGTCTCTCATCCTCGCTTGACACACTTACTTGTGCTTATGAAAGGAGAATTCGAACTTGAGAAAGAGAGAGTTGGAGAGTCTAGAGGAAGATTGCGTGTGTGAGAGAGAGAGAGAGAGAGTTTTGAAGAGCAAGGGAAAATCTTGGAAAGCCAAAGTGATTCAGTGTTTGCATCAACTATTGCTATCAAATATCTTTAGATTTGGGTGAACATCTTCATTTTCTCATTGTACTTTGTATCTCTGTTGAACAATTGATTTCTAATAAAAAAAGAATCTAGTTGGGTTTTCCTCTTGTGGATTTTTCCCTGGTCATTGACCTAACTCTTTTGTGTCTCATAGAATTCTTAATCGTCTTCCATTGTGCATATGGTTTATATGGTTTATGTTTTATCTGCAATTACTTAACTTATTTTGCAGCATAAAGAAGTTCTGGATTTAAGTGATTGTAACAGCATAGAACATCAGAATTTCAACATGGTATCAAATCTTTGGTGAAGACAAGCTCAAGAAGACACTCTCTTTTTGTTGGAATATCTCTCGTTGTCAGCTCCATTTCTAGCTCTCTTTCTACGGAAATGTCTCTTGTTGTCAGTGTGAAAATTCCTAAAACTGAAATCCTATTGCAGCAACTGGAAAATATTCACATAATTGTTAATCTTTAGTTAACAATTTATTTGCAGTTATCTACAGCAAACACTGAATACATCACACTGCAACCTACACAAATATAAAATGTTGCGGAAACAAAATACAGCGCAGGAAAGAAATAAACACACAATTGACACTGTTATTTTCGGACAATGTCCTCGGAAAAACCCAATGCAGGAAAACTAGTGCAGCAGTTGAGGGTTTGTATTATTATGCAATAGTTTCTGAATACAATATTGGGTGCCTTATTGGCTATCCAATACAGAGAATATAACTGGCATAAAGTTAGTGAGAAACAACTTCACACTATCACTTGCGATCCGACATTGATCCAGCCTCTGAATGGCTATCCCAAAGCAGCCTCTACGCAGTGACTGTGTTGCCTTTGTGTCACAACTTGTAGGAACTACATCACCCCCTTGACTGATCAATCTATTGGTTGGATGCTCAAATATCTAACCCTCCAATCTCACACCCCTGCTCCTGGCACTAGATCTGGAATGCTCCTCCACAGAACTATGGATCTCCTCTCAGGATTTGTGTTGCCTTAGCATGGCACTGCACTGCCCACTGTGGCTTTGCGCTACCTCTCGAGATCTCTCTCTGCCTCCTCTGTGTTGTAATCACCAGATCAAGAAAACTTCCACCGATCACTATCCCTGCCCCTCGCTGCAAAAAATCTCCTTGATCTTCCTCCGGCAACTACTCTTTTGAGAAATCGATCTCTATATCTCTAATTCAATGTGTTCTCCAAGTGCCCATCGAGCTCCTCCTTATAATCTTCTCGTTGAACAATCAACAGCCTAGATTAAGTCTTAATCAATGGCTCAGATCATCTTGACTCAATATTTGTCTTTTTCTAAAAGATTCACACCCATTTTAATTAATAGTCTTTAATTATTTTGATTTCCTAAGTTTAGACTTGGGCATCAATTAAAAATAATTAATTATATTAATTAAACTATCTCCGGGTGGAATTTCCCAAAACGATTTCTGGGTTCCGAAGAATGCATACGTCCTAGCCTCCCTACAAATTCTTGAGGCTAAAGTACATCCGATGCTACCAGAAATCAACAATCTGCTCCATTTGCAGCTCTCCTTCTGCTAAAAAATATCTTGTTGTCGGCTCCATTTGCAATTCTCTTTCTGTTGACATATAACTTGTTGTTTGCTCCATTTGCAACTCTCTTTCTGTTGAAATATATTAAGTTGTCCGCTCCATTTCCAACCCTCGTTTTGCTTAAATATAACTTGTTGTCCACTCCATTTGCAACTCTCTTTTTGCTGAAATATAGTTTGTTGTCCGCTCCATTTGCAGCTCTCTTTCTGTTGAAATATAGTTTGTTGTTTGCTCCATTTGCAGCTCACTTTCTGCTGAAATATCTCTTTTTGTTCCTTCAACTTGTTGCTCATTTTCTGCTGAAATTTCTCTTCCCTTTTGCTGCTGAAATATCTAATTTACAAGTGAAATATCTCTTGTTGTCCCTTTCTATTTGTTGTTGAAATTTTGAGCAGATCAAATGTCTTCCTCCTACTTTAAGAATGGAGAGAAGTTTGTGATACTTCAAACTTCTTCCATTGGCAAGCCAGATTGGATATTATCCTTGAGGAACATGATGTTCTAGAGTATGTTGAAGCAGAGGTAGTAGAACCAGCTGAAAACTCCAATGCTGATATCAAAAAATCCAGACACATGAAAGGAGAAGTCGAGGCTAAAAAGATTATCCTTGACTCTCAGCCAGATTGGATATTATCCTTGAGGAACATGATGTTCTAGAGTATGTTGAAGGAAAGGTAGTAGAACCAGCTGAAAACTCCAACGCTAATATCGAAGCCAAAGACATGAAAGGAGAAGTCGAGGCTAAAAAGATTATCCTTGACTCTCTTGAAAACCACTTCATCACTTATGTCTCCAATTTGAAGATAGCCAAAAAAATGTATGACGAGTTGATTGGAATGTATCAAGTGAGCAATTTGAGTCAAATTCTTGCTCTGAAGAAGCAACTCAAAGATGTTAAGATGAACAAAGGAGAAACCATTCAAGCATATTTCATGACGATATCCAAAATAAAAGATTAGTTGTCAGCTTTTGGTGAAGTTGTTTCCGATAAAGAACTGGTATTGATTATGCTTGGAGTTCTTCCTTCTTCTTGGGAAACTTTTATTACTACCATCAGTAATAATGACAAGTTTCCTACATTTGATAAGCTCCTGGGAAAATGCAGTCAAGAAGAAGCCAAAATGATTTCCAGAGGGAGATTCCCAAGCATGAGGAGGGATAACCTACTATCTTTGTTGTACAAAGCAAGATGAAAAGAAGACTAGGAATGCATTATTCGAGAAAGTATGCTCCCAATGCTCCTCTCAATGGACCAGGGACTTATCAATAGTCCATGCTACAACTGTCACAAGCATGGGCACTATGCTCGTGATTGTTCAGAACAAAAACAACAACAAATTTAAAAAAAAAAGAGCATCAAAATCCAACTTCAACAAGCATTCCAACAAATCTGATTACAAAAGAAGAAGAGAAGCTCCTTCTACTCACAAAGGACACTATCGTTCCTCAAGGAACCAAAGGTATGATAATAATGCAGTTGAGACTCAATCATAGTACTTTCTTGTTTCTGCTCTTTCTAGTTTCTCTACTGCAGATTCTTGTGGCAGTTGGTTGGTTGATGGTGGTGCTTCAAGGCACTTTACTGGTTACAAAGAAGTACTCTCTAGTCTAGTTGAGAGGGAGACAGATTTGAAGATCATTCTTGGAGAACTCTACATATCCCATAAAGGGATCTGGTTCCATTTGTTTCCATCTGGATCAAGGTAAAACTTTGACTCTTCAAGAAAATTTATATGTACCTGGTTTAAAGAAGAATCTTATGTCCATATCAACTTTAGAAGATAAAGGAATGAAAATTGCTTTCAGAAATGGTAAATTTTTCACTCGGCCATCAAGGTCAAAGATGCCTTCACTCTAGGATCTAGATGTGAAGGTCTATACAAAATTAATGCAAGACCTATTCATGCACTAATCCATGACATTAATCATCAAAGTGATCTTTGGCACTGAAGGCTCACTCACTTGCACTACAAAGCATTACCTCATGCAAGAAAGATGGTTTCCAGAATGTCGGAAATCAGATCTAATCATGAAGGCGTTTGCCAAGGATGCGCAAGCGGAAAGCAAGTGAAGGGACGATTCCCTTCAAGCAAAAGTAGAGCGAGTCAGGTATTTCATTTTGTACATTTTTATTTATGTGGACCAATGCCTATAACTTCTCTTGGTAGTTACTTGTATTATATTATCTTTGTGGATGATTTTTCTTGCAAAACATGGATTTATTTTCTGAAAAATAAAAGTCAAGCTTTTAACATGTTCAAAGATTACAAAGCTCTAGTAGAAAAACAAACTGGAAAGCAGATCAAAAATTTTAGATCTGACAATGGAGGAGAGTTCACTTCCAATGATTTCATTGAAATTTGCAAAGATGCTAGAATCTTAAAAGAGACTATTGTACCATATAACCTAGAACAAAATGGTGTGGTTGAGAGAAAGAATAGAACTATCATGGAAGCGGTCAAAGCTATGTTGCATGATCAGAAATTTCCAAAGTTTCTATGGGGAGAAGTTGCAAATATAGTTGTTTATGTCCAAAATAGATCTCCTCATTGTGTCATAAACAACAAGACTCCCGAAGAAGTTTTCATTGGCTTGAAGCCCAAAGTTGGGCACCTAAAGATCTTTGGTTGTCATGTCTATTTCCATGTCCCAAAAGAGAAAAGGAATAAGCTGGAAGCTTCAGGTAAGAAAGGTACATTTGTTGGTTATTGTGAAAATTTTAAGCTTACAAAATATACGTACCTGGTGAAAGAAATATAAAATTTAGCAGGGAGGTAACATTTGATGAAGATGCAGCTCTTGGAAAAGCAAGAAACACTCCTCTTGCTCCTGCTAAGGTTAATAGTCAAGATGATGTATTTGAAATACAAGAAGATCCTGATGCTCAAATTGATCTTCTTGATGAACTCTAGAGCCCATAGATCCTTTGGATCCTCCTCCATGTGATCCTCCTAAAAGGAGACCTTTATGGCTTTGTGACACTCTTCGAGATGTTGATAAACATGTTGCCCCCAGAGGAATTTTTAAAGAAAGCAAGAACCCTTGTCGGTTCCAAGGATATGTTGCAGCCATGAGCAACATTATTCAAGTTGAACTGTGCACTTTTGAAGAAGTTGTAAAGGCCCAAGTGTGGAAAGATGTAATGGTTGAAGAATATGAATCCATCATTCATAATGATGTATGGGAAGTGGCTCCAAGACCCCAAGGTAAATATGTTGTATCTTCTAAATGGTTGTATAAAATTAAACATGGTGTCGATGGGAGTATTGAAAAACATAAAGCTAGATTTGTGGCTAGAGGTTTCTCTCGTAGAGAGGAAATAGACTATGACGAAATTTTTTCACCTGTTGCCCATTACACCACCATCCGATCTATTGTAGCACTAGCTGCTAGCCAAGGATGGTCTCTTCACCAAATAGATGTGAAGACTACTTTTCTGCATGGCTTCCTTAAAGAATAAGTATTTGTGGAGCAACCACAAGGCTTTGAAGTACATGATCCAAAAACTCATGTGTGTAGGCTGAAGAAAGCCCTTTATGGTTTGAAGCAAGCTCTAAGAGATTGGTATGCTTGCATAGATAGCTTCTTGATGAAGCTCGGTTTTACCATAAGCAATGCAAACCAAATATTTACTTTAAGATAGTCCAAGGTGTGCCTTTGATTTTGGTATTGTATGTTGATGATTTATTTATGACCGGTAGTGAACCTCTTATTCTCCAGTGTAAGAGGGAGTTAGCTTCTGTATTTGAAATGAAAGATCTTGGTTTCATGCACTACTTTATGGGTTTGGAGGTATGGCAGAAATTTGGTGAGATTTTCCTTTCTCAAGGAAAATATGTTGTCAAACTACTAAAAAGGTTTTGCATGACCAATGTTGCAGGAAACGTCCCCCCCCCCCCCGGGGCTCCAGCCCCCGAAATTGTGGCCCGTCACACTTATCAAAATGACGAGAGAAAAAAGAAGAAATTGTTCGCAACTAAGCTAAAGGAAATTGTCAACGATAAGCTTTGAGGACAAAGCTTTTGAAGAAAAGGGCAATGTTATGAATATACTTCATAACATTTAGTATAAATAGAATAACTGTAAATAATAAATAATCAAGATAGTGTTTATTTAAATAGTCATTAGTCATGAAAGGCCACCTGCATAGGTATATAAGCAGGGCCTCATTGTAACATTTTATCATCACTTATACATTTTATATATAATAAATTATTATTACGAATACCTCTTGTGTATTTTACAATTAAGTCAACAAGCCTACAGCTTTGTTGCTCCATTTGGTATCAGAGCGGTGATCTTCTCGCCTGGAAGAAAACAACTACGCCACTGCTACTCGCTGCCTTCAGTTGTTACATGCGGTGCCTCGAAATCACTGCCGCTCGATGTCTTCATCAATGTCGATGACCGATTTCAACAAAAGGTTGATCGATCTTGAAAGTAAGATCAATAATTCCCATGAATTCAGTAAAAGATTAATCGATCTTGAGGATAAGGTTATAGGACATTCTGACGACATCAAAAAACTTCAAGACACGACAAATCGAATAGAAAGACAAATTTGGCAAAACCATTGCGAGTCCACAAACAATCATAACAAAGCAATGCAGAAAATAAACGCTATTTGCGACAAGATAAATCTAATGCAAGAACCAATATTCTCGAATATTGGACATAGTCAACAGAACAATTCATTCGATTCAGGAAATTCAAAAGATAATCATGAAGAATCACTACATTCTACAAAAGATCAAGTTATGAAAATTTCAGATTCAGTCAAAGATAATTATGAAGATGACATGTTTGAGAAGGAGAAAGTGGATTATGAGAGAGAGGAGGAAGAAGCTGAAAAAGATGATGAACATGAAATTAATGAAATGCCTGCCCCCTTAAAGGATGTGAATAAACAAAAGCAATTTAAAAAATTTATAGGTGATCTTGATAAAGAAGATTATGAGGAAGATTTGAAGAAAATTGTTGGTAAAATTGGTGAAATTAATGTAATACAGATGTTTAACAACAATGCAGATATCAAATCTCGTAAACTTGATGATGATGTTGCGAAACCTTATGGAAAAAAGAGCATGGATAAGCTTATTGCCGAGGCAAGGAAGGCTACAGAAGAAAGGAGGAAGTTAGAGGAAAGTCTAAGACAATCAGATATACAGCAGCCACCATTGGCACGGCTGCCAAAGTGGAACCATGAGGCACCTGTAAAATAAGCAGTTTATTCCACTGCAATTCAAAACGTGAAAGAAGCTTCTTCCACTGCAACTTATCCCAATATTCAAAATGTGAAGGAAAATATAATGCAGGAGGACAATCCAGCTTCGGCACTAAGTTTTTCATTGTTTCAAGTCATGAAAATGGACAAGAACGAAGCTTACATTGAGAGCTCGTGGAGGAATCTTTGCCCGTGCATCTGGAAGTGGAAATCTTGAAATGGTTGCCTCTTGAACATGTATGTAAATATCGGTCGGTGTGTCGGGAATGGAACACACTTTTCTCTTCCGCCAAATTTATAACCAGAAAGTGGATTCAAGCCCCTCCCAACAGCAAACCATGTTTGCTTATAGCCAGTGGCATAGATCCTTGTCTACGTTACTGTTTCTTTACTCGGACATGGAAGAGTTGTATGTCTCTTTCCTTCACAAAGGACCAACAGAAAGGGAAAGTCACAGATAATTCTCAAAGAAAGAAAAGGCCGCTGAGAGATGCTCCCATTTTGAAAGGAACGAGCACAGGACTCTTCTTGTTCGAAGTCCCTGACACTTTCCGCACGCCTATTGTTTGCAATCCTCTCACACAAGCATACTTCAAACTTTCGCTCATGTCATCGATATAAAAACCGCATGACAATGCCCCAACGTTGCTCATCCAAGACAAGGGGGGCAGAATGGACCCCGACGGGCTTCGCCGCTGCTCTAAACCCACCCCTCCGATACTACTCCGTTGTCAATCCTGGTCAACCTCCCCTCAAGACGTCGAAACAATTCACACACCGAAGACGCCGCCCATGGTAGCAGCCCGTCTATCCACTGTTGCACGATCCGTTGCGCTCCATTTCATCATCAACCATCCACGTCTGCAAATCGTGACCACTGCAGATCATGTTCCACTGCCCTCGACTGTGCTTTTCCTGGTGCTCTCACTATGCTTGTTACATGTGTCGCATTCAAATAACACGCACAAATCGTTGAGAGGTAAGTTACGTCAATCGGTGTGAGGTCAAATGACATACCTCGGTCAATAGGTCAACAGATGGGTTTGGTGCTTATAAATCGTGGGCATTCCACTCGGTGCTTATAAATCGCGGTATAGGGTAACGATTATAGTCATAACATTAAAAAAAAAATTATATATATATATATATATATATATATATATATATTATTCAATTAAAAAAAATATTATTTTATAGTTTATTATTAAAAAAAAAATGCCAAGGGAATATTATTGATGAGTTGCATTTCGAGACCAGTGACGAATTATATATATATATATATATATATATGAATGAATGATGCCAAGATGAAAAACATGATCAAAATTGTGGCCCGTCACACTTATCAAAATGACGAGAGAAAAACGAAGAAATTGTTCGCAATTAAGCTAAAGGAAATTGTCAACGATAAGCTTTGAGGACAAAGCTTTTGAAGAAAAGGGCAATGTTATGAATATAATTCAAAACATTTAGTATGAATAGAATAACTGTAAATAATAAATAATCAATGTAGTGTTTATTTAAATAGTCATTAGTTAACTAAAAATGCATGTCTAAAAGACATGCCTTGTCATGAAAGGCCACCTGCATAGGTATATAAGCAGGGCCTCGTTGTAACATTTTATCATCACTTATACATTTTATATAAAATAAATTATTATTACGAATACCTCTTGTGTATTTTACAATTAAGTCAACAAGCTTACAGCTTTGTTGCTCCAGGGGCACTAATGTTCTTAGTGAACACTAGACCAAATATATGTTTTGCGGTCAATAATTTGAGTCAATACATGATTAAGCCTACTCATGCACACTGGGTTGTTGCAAAACATGTGTTGAGGTACCTGCATGGGAACATCAATCTTGGATTGAGATATACTATCAAAGATATAAGGCTATATGGATACTTTGATGTTGATTGGGCTGGTAACTCTATTGACAGAAAGAGCACATTTGGGTGTTGCTTCAGCTTAAGATATGCCATGATATCATGGATGAGTAGAAAGCAAAAGTTTGTTTCCCTTAGCATGGCTAAAGCATAATACAATGTTGCTAGCATGGCTAGTTGTGAGGCAGTATGGCTAAGGAAGCTCTTTGGAGAGTTGTTTGAGCAAGTATTGGATACTACAGTAATTTACTGAGACAATAAGAATGGGATTCGACTTGCTGAAAATCTTGTGTTCCATGACAGGTCCAAACACATTGAGATCAAATATCACTATATCTAGGATATGGTGCAAAGAAGAGCAATAAGACTTCAGCGTATAGCTATTGATGACCAGATCGCAACATTCTTACCAAATCTTTGCTAAAAGGAAAGTTCTTGGTTTTCAGAGAGCAGCTTAGACTGACAGATGTGACCCTTCCTAAAGAGGATGATAAGCCTTGGATGTGCGAGATCCTTGACATTTGTTGACAAGTGGATCCCCCCAAGTTGTTATGAGCCTTGGATGTGTGAGATCCTTGTCATGTGTTGACAAGTGGATCCCCCCAAGCAGTGATGAGCCTTGGATGAGCGAGATCCTTGTCATGTGTAGACAAGTGGATCCCCCCAAGCAGTGATGAGCCTTGGATGTGTGAGATCCTTGTCATGTGTTGACAAGTGAATCCCCCCCAAGTGTGTATAGGGGGATGGATGTATCCCTCTATGATGATTCTTCTTCATTAGATTGTAACATCATTATTCCAAAGCAGAGATAGCAGAAATCATTGTATCAAAAAGAAATTCCTCCGTAGCTGAGAGGGAGTGTTGAAAATTGGCAGTTATGGGATGAATTTCCTTGAATAAAATTTCATTTCTGACCTTTCTAAGTGACTTTCTAAAAATAGACA